>VUQJ01025000.1:24185-39864 GCA_015108635.1 Andinoacara biseriatus
AACCTATGCACGTAATCCGTATGAGCCATAAGCAAAGGATTCAAAGTACTCTAAATTCTTGGTTTCAGGGTTTACTTCACTTGTCCCAGTATGAACACCACTAAAGCACATTCACAGATAGAGTTTTGTCAGTGCTCTGTGCATGGCTTATTTACCAAGTCACAAATATACAACAGTGGCACTAGAGGTTACAAGTTCTACAGTTTTACCAGTGTTTATTTGGGCTGCCGCCATTTTCAATTGTATAGTCAAAGTTTGGGCTTCCTTGACTTTCTGAGTTGGAAATCCAACTTCAGGCAGCATTCCAGTTGAAAATTCTGACTCTGAAGTTGGGATTTCCAATGTCCCATGTAGCAAAAGCTTTGGCTGTAAGAAGGAAAGCGCTGTTCCTGTTAAAAGAGAGTTTTTCCTTCCCACTGTCGCCAAGTGCTTGCTCATAGGGGGTCGTTTTGACTGTTAGGTTTTCTCTGTATTATTGTAGGGTCTTTACCTTACAATACAAAGCGCTTTGAGGCAACTGTTTGTTGTGATTTGGCGCTATATAAATAAAATTGAACTGAATTGAAATGAATTGTATAGAGTAGTAGCTTTATTGACAATTCAGCTGTGAAGAAAGGCCTAAAAGTTGATGATAAAACAGCATAACAGCCATACAGTAATAATGTACCACTCTTCATTTTTATTGGACAGAATGAAAACAGCAAAGAAGGGACTGGAGAGGGGGTACGACATGTATGAAAGGTCATCCACTCGGCAATCAAAGCTTTAAAGTAACAAAAAAAGAAAAAGAAAAGAAAAGCCAAGTTTGACAACAGATGTGACCACTGGGCTTGGGCACAGCACAAGAAAGACAAAGTGTTAGAAAAAGCACAGGGGGTGCTACTGAAGATCTGTCTGTCCAGGCTGATTATTGGCTTTGAATGTAATTTCACGCACAGCCAGAGTGTATCACTCATTAGCATATTTTCAATTTTATTTAAGGCTGAAAAGCTTAATTTTTCAGACACACTCCGAACAGCTACGAAGCAGGAAGCTATTCAGTTATGAAAAAAATGAAAAGTGGACAGAAAAATTTAAAGAGATAGTTTACCCTGACTTGCAGTCCTTGGATCTCAGCCAGGTGAGCTTTCTCAGCTTCCTCCAGCCGCCTCCTCTCTGCATCCTCCTTCTGGATGAATTCCACCTCTCTGGAGGAACAGGAAGGAGGGGAGAGGAGATGTGTGTTAACACAGGAAACAAGATACATCTACAATATGTGCATGTGCACATTTCATCATGTGTGAAAGTGGTTGCCTCTCGCTCAGCTGTGGTAATAAGGGAGTTGAGGCTGTCTGGGGATGCCAGCATGACTCATTTTACCCTGATCCTGCTGTTCCAAACGCACACACATTTTTTTAAACCTCTGCTTTGCCCTTCTATATATGCTTCCCTTTCTCATGTCCTTATTGCATCTTCGCTCCTCTCACTGAGGATGTGAGGGAAGGATACACCTGTGTTTCTTCACTTTGAGCCCCTCCAGATGGCTGCTCTCTCCTTAAAGGTGCATTTAAGGGATCTGAAGACCTCCACGATGGCAGATGGGAATGATTTCCAGGTCACAGGAGGAAAAAGCATGTGAGGAAATTTGCACAATGAAAGGCACCCAATCTCTGTCCTCTAAAGCCCAGGCTTAAGCTACACATCAGCTTGGAGAGTTTGTTACATCACTTTGCTTCCTTTCGGCCTGCAGGGCACAGCCAATTATATGCAGTCAGACTGAAGCTGAGAAGGAGAAGTTTTGATGGGACTGACCAAAGGAATCAATGCACAGAAAAGGAGGGAGCGCTGCACTGGATTCAAATGGAAACTCAGTTCTTACTGTTGAACTGGGATAAGATTTAAAAGAAAAGAAAGTTGCTCCAGCTCACAGATGGAAATCAGATAGAAATTCTTTATCAGGTTCACTGATTCAACTGATGGTAGCTGTAAAAGGAAAAATTAAGGAATCCAAGTTTTTTTTTAAATTAAAACATGTTTGTAGGATAGAAGGCAAAGTACTAACTTGAAATAGTTTAAGTGCTATAATAACTGCCAGTGTGTTTTACAGAGCCTCACTGAATAGTTACCTCACATTTGTGACTGTAAATCGTAATGATTTTTTTAATGATGGACATTCAGCACTTCTGTAATCCAGTTGTACTCAAATTCTTACTAATGCACAAATTACTGTAAGCCCAGATAAATTAGTTTAATTAAAGAGTTTGCGATTAGTTATAGTAATCTAATTTGCTGAAAGCGGTTCTCTACATTAGACTTACATCTTCATGATATTAGCAGATGGACGTATGTAAATAGAAGCCAAAACATTATCAGTGGTCCAGAGCTCAACGTAACTGAGATTCACTGACAGAAAAAACAGAAACAAAACAGTGAGATCAGTGTGATCAGTTTAACCAAGAGTTCACTCACTTCTGCTGGAAGTCTTTGATGAGCTTCTTGGCTTTGTTATACTTCTTCTCCAGAGCCTGGTACTGGGCCTGGGCCTCCTTCAGGTGTTCATTAACAGTGTGGCAGAGGGTCTGCGCTTCAATCCAATAGCTCTCCAGCTTCAACATCCTTTCCTTGTTCTCCTCAATGCTGGCCTTCAGCTGGCTCTTCTCCTTCTCCCAGCGCTGTTTTTCTCGCTCCACTGACGCCAGCTGCACGAGGACCAAATCAACAGTATTTACAACACAGGCACTTTTTAAAAAAATGTTTATTTTTGTCATTAATATTATTAATGTTGAATACTACATACAGCATTTTACAGCTGTACACAAACCAAAGGAGAAAAGGAAAAACAGCAACATTTAACAGGATATGTAACCAATACTGAGTAAGAAGTCAGATTGATTTTTAATTCTTAAAAAGGAGAACAGTCTACATGTGTTTTGTGGACTTGGAGAAGGCATGTGTCCCTCAGGGTATCCTGGCGGGTGCTGTGAGAGTATGGGGTGTCTGGCCCAGTGTTAAAAGTCCCTGTACATAGCTTGGTCTGTATTGCCGGCAATAAGTCAGACTAGTTTCCTGTGGGTGTGGGACTGCCCATTGTCCCCGATTCTGTTCATAATTTTTATGGACAGAATTTCTAGGCGTAGCGAATTAGCGGAAGGCTTCCACCCTGGTGTCCCCAGAATCTCATCTCTGCTTTTTGAGGGTGATGTAGTGGCTTCATCAGGTGGTGGCCTCCAGCTCACACTGGATCAGTTTGCAGCCAAGTGTGAAATGGAAGGTATGAGAATTAGCACCTTTAAGTCTGAGTCCATGGTCCGGAAAAGCTGGAAAAGGGGTGGAGTGTCCACTCCGGGTCAGGGACGAGTTGCTGCCCCAAGTGTAGGAGTTTAAGTAGTTCAGGTTCTTGTTCACGAGTGAGGGAAGATGGGAGCAAGAGATTGACAGACAGCTTGGGGCTGCAGCTGCAGTGATGGGACGCTGTCCCGGTCCATTTTGGTAAAGAGGGAGCTGAGCATGAAAGTGAAGCTACCAGTCAATCTACATCCCTAACCTCAGCTATGGTCACAAACTTTGGGTAGTGACCGAAAGAACGAGGTCACAGATACAAGTGGTGGAAATGCGCTTCCTCCAAAGGGCGGCTGGCCTCTTCCTTAGAAACAAAGTGAAGAGTGCAGTCATTCGGAAGGGGGTCAGAGTAAAGCTACTCCTCCACATCGAAAGGAGACAGTTCAGGTGGTTTGGGCATCTGACTAGGACGCCTCCTGGACGCCTCCCAGATGAGGTGTTCTGGACATGTCCTACTGGGAGGAGGCCCTGGGGCAGACCCAGAACATGCTGGAGAGATTATATCTCGCCTCGGAGGAGCTGAAGGAGGTGTCTGGGGCGAGAGAGGTCTGGGTTTCTCTGCTTAGGTTGCTGTCCCCATGACCCAACCCAGCCCGGAAAAGTGGAAGAAAATGGATGGATGCACATGTTGAAAGCTTTCATATATTACCAGATAGCTTATCCCTCAAATCCAAGCATAAATAGATACATTTTTCTAAACTGAAAAGGTCTCAAACCCAGTTTTATAAAATCAGTAAGCAAAAGTTAATCAAAAATAAAAAGCTTCAGAAATGATCTTTCTGGAGCAAAGTCTGCATCAGTAGCACAAACTGCATCCCATAGAATATAATTACTGTAAAAAAAAAGAAAAAAAAGAAGAAGCTTTATAGGCACCACTTTGCTCATATTGATTTATAGCTCATTAGTTTAAGTATTGATCCAAAAACATCATTAAATTTTGACAGAGAATATGAATAATACAGCATCATTTTATGTATGCAGGCATAACTGCCTTCACAGAAACCCCGGCAACACTAAGTGCTAAAGAAGAACATTTTTCTAAAATAATACATAAAAAGACGATACTGCCAACTTGTACAAACTTTATTTAAAGCATTTTTAACTGTGGATTTTTCCTTTAAAACAATCTCTTGCATTTAACTCCAAAGACTATTTCCCAAATATTTCCAACCAAGCTTGAACCGCTGCTCACTGGCTATCCTGACCCTAGTCCCACATTCACTTAAAAATCATGTGAACACTGACAAAATGCACCCACAGCCAGTCCCCTGACTGCCCGCTGACAGTTTTAATCTCTTACCTTGTTTTTTAGCTTCTGGATCTCGGCCTCGGTCACTGTGTGTTTGATTTGGAGCTGTTGGTAGCAGAGGAGGAGAAAAAAAGAAAACAGGAGAGAAAAGAGAGGGCGGTCAATAATCAAATGGATGGCTGAGCAGGCTCTCTCTGCTGTTGATACAGTGTGACGGACAGAGGCAGTCGACTCCGTCCTCCCCTTGACAGCGTCCCAGCTCCAGCACTGACATGCACTCTCAGAGGAGAAGCAAGGAAAGCTGAGGGATGCATGAATAGCTAAGCACTTTAAAAAAGCAATAAACGGAAAGAAAGATCATACATTTTCTAACAAGAAATAAATGTATGTATTTTCAATCCAATGTTAAAACCGCTTAATAAATAAACGCATTAAATGAAAAGAAAGTCAGAAGTACAAGTTGAAACGAGCAGACATTAAGAGGGAGAGAGGAAGTTAGATAATGATTGGGTGGAAATAGGAGAAGAGGAGATGGAGAGAGAGCAGGATATGGAAGAAGAAATACTGAAATGGAAGTAATAGAAAGCTCTAAGAGAAAAGCAAAGGCGTGACACAAAGAGCTTTGGCAGAATTTCTAACTTGTCTTTTTCATCTGAAAGATTTTTACTTCATTATGCCTGAAAAAAAAAAACAAATGTCGGGCTCCCATATTGTATTAATATACCAAAAATGGTTTTCTTTGTTGTAATCATTCGCTGTCTTTATTAAGATACCCCTCCCTGATGTACCTCCAGTGACAGAAATGAGTTAGAAAACCAAGAGTCAGAGTTCTGTTCAAAAATTCACTTTAAAGTTTGCCAAAAGTTACAGTGAGGTTTCAGTAGTTTGAGTCAAGAAATTTTCACACATGAACTTCAAATAATTTTTGGGAGAATCGCATCAGGATATTTTTCACAGTTCTCTTTTCTCACATGCAGCACACAGCAGGAAGCAGTTGGTATTCTCACTGCTGGAAATACTCTGTGTCGCTGAGGTTGAGGGAGTTGCCTGGATAGGGCATGCAGGAGGCAGCGAATGATGCGCACTCACTAGTAGTGAATGCAGTGGGATATTAGCTGCTCTATTCACAACCCAACATCACAGAGCCTGCGAGTTAGAGAACTGGCAGGTTAAAAAGACCAGCTAATGTCCAAAAGACTGCATCAGACATGCACTTTAAATGCAACCCTACTGGGTAAGTCCTAGAAAAGTTTAGGGCTCCATTGCATGTGTGAAAATAGTAACTAAAGACAAATGAGCTGTGTATCTTCCAAGGTTACAATCCTTTTGGTGCAAAATTTAATCTGCTTCTGGATACCATATAAAACTTTTGGGAATCCTAGGATCTTAAATAGTAAGTCTGAACAAAGCTCAGTGATGCAGCAAGTCTAAGTTGTCTCTGGCAAGAGCGAACAAAGGCAAAGAAATGACTGACTCAAGCGGGCACACCGAGATAATGACTGTGTTAGACTAAGCCTCGCAGACCGTTACATTTTTGCAGTGCATTCATTTTTTAATATGAGTGATGGCTTCCCCTCTCTTCTTAAAGAGGAATGACTCAACCTGGGAGAGAGCATTTGGCAATGTGTGTAAAAATCAGTCAATATCTGACAAATAACTCACTTATAGCTCAGTCAAAGTAGAGTTAATATGGGGTGGCAACCTCCTGACTAGAAAAAATATTTGGTGGTTGCCTGGTGATGGCACAGAATTTTTTTTGCTTTCAGCAACTGACTGCAAATAGTTGCGGTGACCAACGTGTTACCCAGAGAGTGAGTGTGCCAAACCCTCAACCTCTGGATGACCACTTTTGATCGTAAGGTGATTGCACGGGTTGCCTGGTGGGAGCCAACCTGTCTCCAAACACTGACTGACTACAATCACTCTCAGGTGAAGGTTTGCAAATAACTGCCATCTGCCAATGTGTTGCAATAAAACCAAGTCTGTCTGTTGAGCGCGACCTGCCTGCAATAGCGGACTTGACTTGACCATTTGGTAACCAGAGAACTGGTTGCTAGCTGGTTTGAAGCAGCAATGAGGTTGCAAGTTCATTGTACATTGCTGCAATAATTTTGGTCATCGCACAGTCTCCAACGTCTGTTTTTCCCAGTGTGACTGTAACATAATATTTATTTCTGTTTCAAACAACATTTTGTATCATCACATTTTCCCTCTATCATTTAAAAAAGCCTGACTGCCCGTCAACTGGTTTCTAAAAGACATCCAGAGTGAGAACCATTTAAAACTGAAAGGGAAAAGCTGGACTACGGGAGAGAGAAAAAAAAGACAAAATGGAGTAAATGCACACACCCTGAGCCCAGGGATTACATTATATTTTCACTCGATATCCACTGCAGTGCCTGCAGTGCAGCTGGAACCATTCGTTAAATGTGTCATACAGGAACTGTGGAAGGCCGGTGGTGCCATAGTGCTGATGGTAACGGTGTTGGAGTGCTGGATCAATATTACCATCTTTTCAGCAGCATAAAAGCATAAATGAGCTAACTGTCAGTAAATTTTTGTTCCGTTTCATTGATGTAATCTTTAAAGGAAGTTCATTGTTAACGATGGCACCAGAGGTAAAACAAAACGGGATTCTATTCTGAGAAACCAAATGTGTGAAGTGTTGCCAAGATCGGAATTCAGACTGGTCCAAAAAACAGCTTTATACTGTTCACTCTCATTCTTTTTCTGGGGGTTTCATCTAAAAACACGGGCAATTAGGTGTAATGAGGACTTACATCACTTTGTATTCACACCTCTAATCATTCAGATTAGCAATTAGGGAGGGTAAGCGGATTGCAGATCTTAACAAAAGCATAGTTTTGCTAAGTTAAGCAGAGCCTCTATTGTGTTGGTCTCTTGGTGTTAAATGTAATTACCTTTTTTCAGTAGCTAAGCAATTCTTGTGGGTTTGTGGGCATATTTGCAGTGTATGCTTCAAAGCACTGAGAGAAAAATGGTGTAGACTTCCATCAGTTATGTAATCAAGACTCTGGGATATTCAGGAGTAGTGACTGAACTGGAGATAAAGAAGCATTTCAGGTTACCTCTCTGAACTTCTGGTAGAGTTTAGTGGCGTCCAACTCTGACGGAGACAAGATATCCTCCGTCTCTGGTAAGTCAAACACTTCGATGCTCTTCTCCCCTTCTGCAACTGTTGTTCCTGCCTCCTCTTCATCTGTGGCGTATTCTCCTGTCTGCTTTAGGAGGAAATGTAAAGTCAGTCATGGAGCTAATTTTCTGCATGTAAATTTAATACAAACAGCACAGTGTGCAGATGGAAGGATTTCTAATTTTTGTCTTTGCTCTTAAGCACACATGGCAAATATCTAATAAATAGAAGCCAACAAGGTTGGTTTTAGTCTGTCTGTTATTCATTTTTAAATGACAGAGGTTTCATATTAGGACAAGGTTCCCAGAGCCTTGTAAAAGTGAGACTTATTTGTATGCTGCTGTCACAAGTCTGTGGGCACAGCAGGAACGTGCGAGCAGAGCCAGCAACCAAAACACAAAACACAGAAGAAAACTTTCTTGGCTAATGGTGCAATCTTTAAATCCAGTAAAGTGTCTTAAACCAACCCAGGAAGCCAACTTTAGTCTATACAGATATCTTTGTGATGGATGTCATCTGCAGCAAGCAAAATTTTAAGTACATCAGCAACACAGGAATGGCAACTGAAGTGAAATGACTAACTAAACAGGCAATTAGCCACTCCTATACTGATACCAATAGAGCTATGAGCGTTCATCCTCCAGTGAGAAGTTAAGAGGCTGCAGAATAGCCTGAACAGACAAAACAGATAACCTGTCAGGCTCTGAGGTGTCCAACTGTGACGTTTAATTATCCAAGGCTATAATCATATTGGAAAGCATGCATCCCCCCTTGTATTCAACTATAATCAAACTGCCCCTGCCAGTAATTTCTGGAGACAACAGTTGCTTTTACTGTATTTACTTTCCTTTTCATTACAGGGCAGAAGACCCATGACAGCTAAACCTAGATTTGCTCTCCACAGTACTGCCTTTGTGGTTGCAGCCTTGTATTTGTCACCTTTTACATTCTTTCCATCTTCTTTCATCTGACTTACAGAAACTCTTAACCACTTTCCTGAAGCTGTCCTCGCTTCACCTTCTGCTTTACATAAGTAATGCTATTTTAACGCTGCCAGTTGCATAAGATTTAGGTAACCCTCCCCAAACGTCATGTGAAATAAATCAGTTTGACAGCCTGGTGATCTGAAATGATAATTTCTATAAAAGTAAGCCATCAGATAAGTTATGCTGACAAACTCTGACTGTCACTTTAAAAAAAAAAAACATTAGTCACCATCTTGCCTCAAGTGCAACGAGGTCACATGTCAAAACTAGTGAGGTGTGAGGCTCGAGCCGAGCTAATTCTACGACTGAGAGAGCTAGGATCTCTCAGAAATAAAGTGACTAATGACAGTCACCAGAAACAACTTCTTATTGCAGCTTTTAGCAGTACTTAAATGAAAAATATTTTGTGGTTTGACATTTATGTAGGCCATTACACTGCATGTATTCAAGGCAGTTTTTCTTTTCTCTGACGCCCAAAACAGTGTATAATGAGTATTGGCAAAGACCATTAAGCACTGTCCCTAAATGGATTTGTTGATTCAGACTTTGGCCGATGACCAACTGACTCAAACATTTCCAGTGAAGCTACTCTAAAACATCTGCAACTTACTTTTATTATCATAAAACTACCTAATTTAAATTTGCTTTCTCGTCAGTCCATCTCACACATACATTTTATAATCACTATATATTTCATAAATAATAAAGACATACACTCCATATGTGTGTCTTTCTCTGCATTTCCATCATTTTCAGCCATATAATGAAATGCAGAAAATATTTTTAAAGTTAGTCGTCTTTGCGCCTGTGCTCCACATGCACATGTTCTCACTTCTGTGTCTCTGCTCTCGTCTCTACTCTCATTATTGTGCCCTAAATCCTCTCCTCATTTCTTTGCCTGCACCTCCCTCCATCTATCTCCCAGATAACAGTGCTCAGGCCTGATTCAGTCACATGCGTCGCAATCAAATGATCCCATTTCCATAAAAGGCTTGTTTGCTGCCATGGTACATTTACATGCATTAAGCTACTATTTACAAAAGGTAAAGTTGACCATTAAATACACAAGAGGGCTGTCACGATCAGTTTTAGTATAACTTCCACCTACTTTATGTATTAAAAAAAAGTCATTTTAGAAGGTAATCCGAGTGCCAGAGGACGAGGTTGTGTTTGCACCTTTAGAGTTCACAGGAGCAGTTTTGACAGGTATCAACCTAATTTGAGTATTTGTGTGTGGGCCTTAATCAGTTATTCAGTTAATGTGTGTATTACAATCTTGTAACAGTACACTTTAATACATTTAGTGCTAAACTGCCCTCTTCTAGATCTTTCAATTTAATCTCTCACAACTTTATTGACATTAATCCTATTGTGGGATCAATAAAGTATCCTTCATTCATTCTAAACAGGGAAATCTTTACCATCACTATTATCATCTAATCACATGAACACAGGATGCGTGAGTATGCACTCGTCTCTGTGTCAACGCTGCCACGACAGAAAAGTAAGAAAATACAGTTACACAATTAAAAGTTGGTTGAATGCAAGAAAATGTTGTTGATCTTGTGCCGCAGCTGACGTGTTACTTTGCTGCCTTCGTTCTGATTTTCTGTTCCTAAACAAAGAAGCAAAGTTCTGGAACCAATTTTAATCACAAATTCAATTAGTTAACCACCCAAGATCTATTAGAAATGTTCCTGCACCATGATTTGTTTGGTGATGTACTAACTGTGACCAATCTGAACCACTTAGTGTTGGGGCAATGAAGTCTTTTTCTAACATCTGTTTCAGCTCCGCTGCTTCAAGGACAGACACCTCATGCCAAAATATCTGTATTTATTTATTATTGTATTATATTTAGATTTTCTTTGGCCATTGAGTGCTTTTATTTTTTTACTCTTTTTTATTATCTATTTAATTGAGCACCTTCTTTTGTGTAATCGTTTAACTTATTATTACACTTATTTGTGTTATTTGATTGAGCTATTCCACGTTATAGGTTGCATTTATGTTTTGTCTGGTGTAACAGTAATTTTGCAGCTTTTGGGGTGAATAGCATATTTCTTGAGGCTGCTAATTTTGATAATGATTTCATTATTATTATTATTATTATTATTATTAATATCATCATGTTGAACGTAACATAGATTGCATGACATTATGTAGACTGCTTAAGTCACTAAGGTCGAATATAGGACTTAACTGTGCGTTATGTGTTCCAGGTTTGCATGCTCCCATTTACCGACTAACAGATGGGCATTGCATGTGTCTGCTGGATGTCTATTGTTAAATGATGGAGCACCCATCCTCTTGGGACCTGATTCTAAGCACCAATAAAGAGCTGAAGATCTGTTGCAGTCCTCGGAATGAGAAATATCTCCCACCCACCCAATGAGGACTCTTTCTAATATTTATAAAGATATTAATATTGATGATCTCTTTTTACTGCCACACACATCTTTGTAATACTTTTGTAGTCGTTTACCCTATCAATAGTAATTTATGGGTGCCTCAGCGCTCCACAGAGGCAGATTTCAAATGCATTTCACAGCCGGCTCTAATCTATGTATGGATTAACAATTTTAATACAATCACCATTCTTCTGTTTATATGTCCTTGAGGGGATCTGTTAGAAAGGCTGTTAAAAATCTCGAAGTGCAACCATAAGTTTATTTTGATTTTCGATATTAAAATCTGAGTCTGCAAAGCTAACAGTTCCATTTGAGCCTTAACTCCATACAGGAGCTTAGGGAGTGCTGACATGTGGCATCAGCATTCAGAGCCTGGAAAAGAGTTTCTTAAGCATGAAGAGTACTCACAATCCACTGTCTGCAGGGAAATGAAAAGCTTCAAAGAGCACTGATAAAAACAGTGAAAGATGTCTGGTAGTGTGTGTCTGCATGTAAATCTACGCATGAGTGCAGCTGTTCCTGTGTATGTAAGTGAGGAAACACTTGGTATTGATTTAAGTTATGTGTTGTGTGTTATGTGTTGTGTATACTCAGTGTGAGAGTGTCTCTCTATGGCCAACACACACACACACACACACACACACACACACACACACACACACGAACAGACATGAAGGCCCCTGAGCTCAGTGTCTGGTGGATTAAACACGCAAGTAAGCAGCAGAATCAGAGAAAGAAATGCTGAGTGATGCTTTCGAGGACTGACTCTCTCATGGCATCCTCTTCGTATGTGTGGCTGTGAGAGAGGCTGTTTTGTGTGCCAGCATCAAAGCCTACTGTCACTCAGTTTTATGAAGCTAATAAGCTATAACTTCCAGCTCATTGGAAGGAGAAAGGAGCTTATTTGCATTAAGTGACAACCATAAGCCTCATTTTCTCACTACAGTGTCATGTAGAGAAATGTGTTAGCAAATGAACTTCAAATACATACAGATATAATGAGATTTATTAAGATAATTTTCCTCATATTAAGATGCTGGCATCTTACCCTGGCTGCACATTTTTAAATTCGGACCATCATTTACAAAGTCTCATATGCACTGTACAAGAAATCCAAACACCCAGAGCAGGGGCCACGGTTGCGTATGTTCATTACCTCATCATCATCGGCGTCATAGTGGGCATACTGCTGCTCTAGTAGTTCTCTCTGTCTCCTTTCCTGCTCCAGTGTCTGCTGGATGAGTGTGGCCACTTCACTCTGCTGACCTGGACGCTCTCGACCGATCACAAACCTGTGACAACAAGAGGCACTTTTGACCTACAAACACTGCCAGCATATGATTACAAAACTTGACATTTTTTCTTCTTTCAGACACAGATTTCCCAAACATTTGATAGGTGCAGTTATTTATTTACTCATTTATACACTGCCAAACTCTGCTCGGATCAGGTTCAATTTCATTTTAGTCATATAGCACCAAATCACAACAACAGTTGCCTCAGGGCACTTTATACTGTAAAGTTAAGACCTTGCAATAATAAAAAGAAAACCCCAACAATCAGACAACCCCTATGAGCAAGCACTTGATGACAGTGAGAAGGAAAAACTCCCTTTTAACAGGAAGAAACCTCCAGCAGAACCAGGCTCAGGGAGGGGCAGCCATCTGCCTGACTGGGGGTGAGAGAGACAGGCACACTGTGGAAATGAGCCACTCAGTGTATCATGAAACGAATGTAACTAAGGGAGGGTTCAGGGCCACTTAATTCAGCCCCAACTATGAGCTTGGTCAAAAAGGAACATTTTAAGCCTAATCTTAAAAATAGAGGGTGTCTGCCTCCTGAATCCAAACTGGGAGCTGATTCCACAAAAGAGGGGCCTGAAAGCTGAAGGCTCTGCCTCCCATTCTACTCTCAAGCATCCTAGGAACCACAGGTAAGCCTGCAGCCTGAGAGCAAAGTGCTCTATTGGGGTGATACGCTACTGTGAGGTCTTTAAGATAAGATGGGGCCTGATTATTCAAGGCCTTTTATGTGAGGAGAAGAATTTTAAATTAAATTATTGGCCATTATCAATGCAGAAACAGCTAGCTAATATTGACTGATAATATCGGCCAGCTGATGAAACAGTCGAGATCTACATGACAGTTACAGCATGTGAGTATCTGGATTTATTAAATAAGTTATGTTCTAACTACAGGTATTGAAATCATAATTACAAGCATCACAACCTTTCACACTGTGAGTTATCAGATTTTTTTCTTTTGAAGCTGAAAAGAGCTTATAGGAAATGAAGCGCCTGACAAATGTGAATATAAATTAATATTTTAAAGGGTTTACCATTTGTCTAAGCCTCTGTTAATGGGACTAATTCATTTTACAGATTCACGCAGAAGAGGAAAAGAGAAAGAACTTTTCTTTTGATTGAGACATACAGGTATATTGGATAATATTTGCTACCTATTACGAAGGTTATATTTTCAAGGATTACACACAGATTTATGTACAAAATTTCTGTTACTATTATTTGTGTATTTTTCTTGTGGTGATGTGTATTTATGCAAAGAAACGACCAAAGCAGTATCAGAGAGAGAAAAACAGAGGCCCACAGCCACATAGCAGTGGCAGTGATATTTGCTGACGTAGTGGGCAGGGCTGGGAGACAGGGCACGCATAATAATGTTAGAAGACAGTCAGCTCAGCCAGGCAGCCTGTTATTAGGCTGGCAGGAAACTAAACAGAGAAGACCAGCAGTTACACATGGGAACGAACCACAGGAAATATCACATTTAAATACAGATAAAGATAAAAGATGACAAAGAGCAAAAGATAAAGATTGCTTCTATTAATACTGGGATTGCCTAAGATAAAACCTGCTTATAGACTTGTGTTTGTCTACATGACAGGGATAGGGATTTGAGATCACAGAGTTTATAAATTAGAGCTAAAAATGAGGGGAAAACAGGCCAGAAAGACCTGCCGATCTCTCCAAGCTTCTGCTCAAAACTTATAAACACCATCACCAATTTATTCTCCCCGTTAACGCCAACGAAACATAGCAAAGGAATTTCTGTGGCTTACCCAGCAGGGTCCCTGTAACTATGTGTATGTGTGAGCATTGCCTGATCTACTTTAAGTGAGTGTGGGTGCGAGATGAAAACAGAAAAAGAGAGGGAGAGTGGATTGGAGATGGGGCCCAATCAAGTGAATTCATTTCCCGAGAGCTCTTTCATACAGTATATTTCTAAAGGGGATGTAGAGCGGGCCTTACGCTCCAGCAGAGAGGCGTATTTGATCTACATGTAAAGGAACAACTGAGGGGCAGGACACAGCATGTATAAAAAAGAAAGAAAGAGAGAGAGAGAAAGAGTGGGGGGGATAAGCTAAGTACTCTACTAGAGGAAGCCTTTGGACAGCAGGGAGGTCTGAAGAGTAGCTGACCTGAAAAGAGCCTTTCCCCTCACGCATGGGGAGCCTGTCGTAGTTTCCCCCTGCCTCCAAAAGATCTGGGTCTGCCACACAGGGGTACTGTGTCAGCTCAGCTGCAGACACCACTGATTTATCCCATTTACCTCAATTAATACAGACATAGCAAGGATACATAAAATGATGCTCGGAGAAGCAATGCAGGACACGTGTCTGGTGCATTAGGCAGCACTGGGTTGACAGCCGTTTGAGGATGTCAGCACGGATTCACATATAACAGACATGACTGGTCAGCCGTGGTAGATGCATCTATTATATTTACAATAATGTCGCGTGCAGATTTCTTCTTTTCATTAAATTTTCATCTGCAGGTACTGTGTGTATTTCAGTGTGATCTTTAAAAAAATACTTTTTTGCAGTTAGAGGGGTTCAGGGAACCTGAACCTGGTGTCAAAAGTGGGGGGAGGTAAGAGATGACTTTTGCTAGACTGCTTTTAATCTGACGATGCCTAACACCATGCAGTCAGAGCATGAGTAGGTATACTAGTAGAATTAAAAAAAACACGCTTACTCAAGTACTGTACTTAAGTATAACTATGATGTGCATTTACTTTTATTAAGTACTTAAGCTTCCTTCTACTTCTGCTCCACAGTTTGCAGGTAATTACTGTACTTTTAAAGCTTAAGTTACTCATTATTTTGCAGATTATTAAAATTAAATATAAACGTACTAATACATTATGTTATATCATTACAGAATTAGCAACACATTAAAGTATAAAGCAGCTGCATTAGCTCAAGATGCATTATTAAAATTATTTACTCTATATCAATAAATCAAATATGCTCAAGTAACACAAGATAGTGTGACAATGTAATAAGCAACTCATAAAAAGAATCCTTACTTTTAACATAGTAATATTGCTACTTTTACAATAATAAAGCATTTAAATACTTCTATAGATATGCAAAGGAGTTCATCAATGCAAAATGATTTCCAGAGTCTTGTGTGAAACTATTTTTTCTATTTAAAATGTTCCATTGACATTTGGTACAGTTTTCAGATCTCCTATGTGCCCTCTTCTCTGGTGGGATCTCAGCCCCCCCCCCCCCCCCCCCCCCCCCCTCCACCCACTTT
>VUQJ01025029.1:6546-22527 GCA_015108635.1 Andinoacara biseriatus
GCCTCCCTTCAGCAACGGCAAAAAATAAATATGTCAGAGTCAGAGAAGGAAAATCCTCCTGATGCAACCCTAGTGTACTTCACTACAACTAAACTGTTTTCCCATTTATGGAATGCACATTTATTAGGTGGTTACAATGTAATCACCATCTATATAATAATTTGTTGCGATTAAAGCATTCTATGTATGAAATGTATTGTGCATACAAGACATACGAGACATTCAACTCTTGCACCAGAGTTTGTATTTCAATCCAAGCTCCTATGTTGGGTTTGATTAAAATTAGGGAAAGAGAGGTTTTGCTTCAATATAATACAATATATCTTTTTCAGTATTAAAGAGAAAACAAAATTTGACTAATACTAAAATGTATCAGAAAAAAATGTGTCCTTTTGTTATATAATCTATATATTTAACATCAAAGTACTGTATTTGAGTGATAAAATTATCAGAGAGCCATTGAAGCTCATTTGTCCAATTAAAAATCATTCTAAGTTTAATTGGTTAGAATTGCTTATGTCAGATTATATAGAGATGGCATGTAATTCCTCCATTTCACTCTAACCTGCTAAGAGAGGTTAACTCTTTCCCCCATAAAATTAACGTCTGACAGCAACTCTAACAGGCATCCGAGGGGGAAACAGTTAAAACTTGTGAACTCTAAAATGTGCTTATTACTCCTGCAGCACAGCTGTGCCATTATATTATTGTCATTCAATTTGGTTTATTTTAATTTACTGCTTTCAGTTGTGACTTGAAGTGAAGGGGTGATAACAAAGGTATATGAAATATAAAACATGAAATAGATATTCACAGATCCAAGTCACCGTGAAATACAGGTGAGTCACATCATAATTTCATACACTTGCCTGCCTCTTTTAATATTCTACTCACCACCTTCAGTGATCCATTTTCATAGGCAGTCGTTTTTTTCCCCCCTCACTGCCCCACTTTCACCCAGCTATTGTTTCATTTCATGACTTCTCATGACTTTGCCACACATTAAGTTACCTTTCACTTGCTTATTTCGATTGACTTTTTTTCTTTTTACTGGCACATTGCCAGGATATTGACCGATTTTTTTATTTTTATTTTTTTCATGACTGGCTTATGCGATCTTGACCTTGTTACAGCAAGAAATAGAAGAAAGGGCTAAGAAGTAAAAACTGAGATCTATTAGATTTGTGTACCTCGGTAATATGTCCAGTGGACTGTAACTATCTCCCTGCGGATGACTAGACATCTATGCTTTTCAAGGAAGGAGCATTGAAGGAAGTGCCATCACTTCAGCTCCTCTGTGCCAATTGCTCCAAAATGGCCAATTTCCTGTCTAGGATGTGTGTTTTCACATTTTTATCATCCCCGGCCGTAGTTATCTAGTTGCACTTAGGGCCATCAGTCATCGATGCTGCGTTTAGAGGAAGCCGATGTGCAGTAAAACTGACGGACGGCCTTCCGCATGACTGAAGATGTATGAGACATGCAGGCAAGCTAGTGGGGTTTTTATTTATTTATTTATTTTTTTTATAATATTTTCAGTGCCGCCAAGAGCTGCCAACTGGGAAAATAGCATTGCTTACCAGAATTTCGGATGCCTTTACAGTGACTTCCTGATGTGTTATTTGTGGCTGCTATAAGACTTTCTTAGATTAAAGTACAAAAGTGTTGGTTTGCAGTTATTATACAACATAGTTTTAAGGAAATATTTCCAGACCAAGTGCAGTACAGCCTACTTTAAGTAGAATGTGACATGTACACAGTTTTTTGTTAAACTGTGCATATAATTCAGAATCAAATCAAAAATTTGGGATTTGGAATTTGTGTAAAAGTTTGGCAACAATCAGTCCATATGTGAGTCTCTTTGTTTATCTGTGTTCAGTCAGTTGCTTTACATTTACAAGCACAGTGTGTACAGTGTCTAAGACATCACTCAAAAGGACAGAATTCAGTCATCTTTGCGTATGTACCGTCCATTAGAATGCATTACAACAGAATAAAGAAACTGCATGTCCTATTTCTTTACATCAACCTAAAGAGGCCGAAGCTTTGCATCAACCAGTTTTACAGTATTCTCCTATATCAGTGTAAAACATCTCAGAAGCTGTTGTACTGTACCTTAAGAATACATATTTTTACTGCATATTCAGTTGGAGAGGATGACTTTGTACAGCATCAGAAAATGATTTATTATTTGCATAAGAACAATAAAGGGAGACCTCTCAGCAAGCTCTAATGGGAAATGTTTCCTGTTCGGTTGCTTGCTTACGTACTTGCTTTCTTAATTTGTGAATATTCTTCACTGCGTGAAACTTCATCCATCAGTAAGACAAGGGAGATATGTGGAGTAAAAGATGATGCGCAGAAAACCCATTTAGTTAATGTCTGTGAGTCTGTCTGTTTACAACAGGAAGAAAACAAAAAAAACAAGACTCTCTTGTTGGTATGCCAGTAAAGTCTAAAATCTTTTTGTTTTCATCATAGCGATTGCATTTCAAACATTATACCCTGTCAGGTTTTCAGTTTTATCTGATACCATGTCTGCTTTTACCTGATCTGGAATTGATGAATCGCTTCTCAAAGAATGGTTGAGTGAAACAATTTGTGTATTTTCAGTACCTGCAACATAATTGGTTTCTCGTGCTTTAGGGCAACGCGCTGTTCTTTGTCTAATTAGACACAATTCCCTCCAGTTGGACACTTTCATTTTTAATACAAGCTGTCAAAAGAAGATCATATTTTCACCAAAGGATACCTTTAGGCCAGCCGTTTAAAATCAAAGAAGCTACACTGGAATTTCTGTTTGTATTTCTGGAGAATCCATGTAAACTCTATTTGAGCTCTCAGAACAAAATACTTTAGAAGAAACGCCTGCTTGGACTGACATTCAAAGCCATCACGTTGACAAATAGCGATCTGGACAGCTTTACCCTCAAAATATTTAATTTGAAGCACTTTAAAAAAGAAAAACAGAAGACAGGGACAGAAATGTTGTATCATCATAATTAGCATTTTTTCCTTTGTGTAAAGCTCTTTGTGTAACTGAACACGCTATATTGTTCAAAAGTATACTCACTTAACTGTTTCATTGACTAAGTAATAAATGCAAAGGCCGTGTTTTTTGCTATTAAGTGCACCCCTTGTATCACTATAAAATACACAATAAGTAAGGAAAGTATGTAAGCATGGTACCATAAGGAAACACGTCCCTGTCCTTCAAAATCCAAAAGAAAACATAAAACTATGCCTTGTAACAAATAAAAATCTTTTCAGTTATGACTTTGTCAAAGGCATTCAATATGCCAGGGTTGTTTATACCTGTCCCAGTATTCTAGCTGTTGAGCTTTAGCATGTAAGCTTTCAGTGTGTGCATGATGTCTGTTAACAAGAGCTTTCATTGTCCTTAATTTTGAAAAGGCAACAGGTTGTGGTCTTGAAATTCAGAACCATGTTCAATATGGACAGTGCTACTAGTCACCAAAAAGCCACTTGTACATTTAATTTAAGGTAAGTAAGTAAGTGTAATACCAGCAAATGGCCCCTCAAGAAAGATAAAAGCTTTTCAAGTATCATATATTAAAATATGGGAAATTTTAGATATGCTGTTGAACCAGCTCACTTGTGTGTAAAAGGCAATCAAGTCAGTTCCATGTTTCTGCTCACAA
Source organism: Andinoacara biseriatus (assembly GCA_015108635.1). Taxonomy (NCBI): domain Eukaryota; kingdom Metazoa; phylum Chordata; class Actinopteri; order Cichliformes; family Cichlidae; genus Andinoacara; species Andinoacara biseriatus. Next base: position 10,209 of record VUQJ01025029.1, read on the forward strand.
TGAGGGAGATGATGACATGCTTCAAACTGTACTCTTGCAATTGACTAATGGCAACACTTTATAAGAGACTATTGTTACTAAATGGTAAATGGCTATTAGATAATATAGTTTGTGTAACATTCAATAATTACTTATTAGTTATTTAAAAAAATAGCCATTAACAAGAACCAAAAATCCTATCCTTTTTTTAGCTGTTTTGTGAAGCTTTAGAATGTACTTTAATACCATGATTACTTTTCTTGCTTAAACTTAAAAAAAAAAAGTCAACCGATAAATTTACAATGTATGTATAGTCATTAATGTAAGGGGTCTCGGCAGCACGTGGAAGAACCATACACAGCCACAACAGCCTGACACCTTCTACACATGCTGGTCACCAGCTTTGTCACACACTGCTGTGGGATGTCATCCAATTTTTTAAACAGCATTTGTCGCAAGTCAGCCAGTGTGATTATGTTAGTCACTCTGGCATGAACAGCACAGCCAAGCTGATCCCACAAGTGTTCAATGAGGTTGAGGTCAGGACTGCAGCCAGGCCATCTTCTCCACTCCCAAATTCTGGATGTAGGTTCTGATAAACCCCACTCTTCGTTCCCAGACTGTGGAGATTTAGGGATTGCCACAGGTTGCAGAATCTCATCTTGAAATCTCTTTGCATCAAGATTACTTCCAGTGATGGCAAACCTGATTGTCAACACAGAAGCTCAAAATAAGCTTGTCATCATCTCCCTCATTGTAAATAGAAATAGAAAATTGTAACACTGCTGTAGTTTCCATGCCAGGCAGTGTGTGTATAAGCATCACAACCATATGCCACATTTCCACTAGTACCTCCTCAGCGCGGCTCGACTCAGCTCGGCATGTTTTGTAGGCTTTTCCATTAGGTCCTGGTACCAGGTGCATTTTTCGAACCCACTCAACCGGGGTTCCAAGTCATCCAAGGCGATCTGAAAATGTGACGGCGAAGAACAGCATGCTACTGATTGGCCAGGGAATGTCGTCAATAGCTGAGTCATGAGAACGACTTCTTCACCAGAATCAACCGTGCCGTTTTTAAAATCCGACAGCAAGAAAATAGAGGCATGCAAACCACTGGGAGGCTCGGATGAATGCCCAGGCCGATGGTTTGCAGCAGTAGTTTTTCCAACAAGAGAGCTATCTGAAACGCAGACACAGCATACATATTTTAATACTTAAGAATGATAATCTTCATCAATTAGAATAGAATAGAACTTTATTGTCATTGTACATACAACGAAAATAATTATAATACATACAGTGAAATATGTTCAGCAGAACAACCATCCAAGAGTAGGACAGACAAGACTAACATAGGGGAGGTGGGTGTCTACAGCCACAGCCACTAGGGGCGCCGTCAGCACAATCAATCCCAGGGTAGGGAAAACAGAAACAATGTTAGAAAAAAATTCATCTTGTACTATGCTCATGATGGGCACCTTACAAGGTTCCAAAAAAAACCCCAAAAAACCAAAAAAACACCTCAGCAAAAGCATATTGCACATTCAAAACCTGGGATAGCAACATGGTGGGGCGGGAGGGGTAGGGATGGGGATGCTGACAGAAGACGAGGGCGTCAGGGCATTGTGGATCCAGGACCTAGCTCCCGCCTTAACAGTTTGCTGGTAGTGATGGACGAGCGTCAGCGGTCGAGCTTGTCCAGATCCCAGTTCACACAAATCACATAAGGAAGGGACGGGCGGGGGGAGCGCATCTGCTGTCACGTTGACCCGGAGAGATATGATTACCAGCCTTAAGGCCGGCTTAGGGAGCCAAATTCCTGAAAATACAAATATTTTGGGACAGACTGCCTTGTTGTTTTTCTCGGCGGCCTTCAGTTTCTCTGGGACACTCTCAGTATATCCAATGGTCCAAATTTGCTCGGTGCCCAACCTCGCTGTACAGAACCATACCCTTATCTCCATATTTAATCCTTTCCACCTTTGAGCACATTCGCAGCTGGGCTGCGGGCATCCAGCCTGTGGCTCAGGTCCATCAAGTATTGAGTCTGAGTCTGTACGGCTCTGGATAGCCCATCCGTCTGGTTGTGCAGTTTTGCCAAATGCCGAACTGCTGCCCAGATTCTCTTAATTTCCTGGTAAAGCAGATATCCTCCAAAAGGACCAAAAGGCCACGAAAAGGCCAAATATGTATAAGTCTTCCACGTCCTCAACCGACAGAGTTGAAAGACACACAGGTCACCACACACGCCACGAGTTGTCTACGCAACCAACGTGGTCTGTTCCACTAGGGCTTGCGGGCTCCCCTTTCCCCGATCTCATAGTGGAGAAAAAAATGATCAGTGGTGGTGAAGGCCCAGTTTGCCAGATCCATGTTGATTCTTATTCAGTCGATGTGAAAGCGATGCACTCACAGCAAGCAGCAGAGCGGGTTAGGAAGGGGAGGGCAGGAGAGAGAGAGAAGATGCGAAGATGGTCTCCGTTGAGAGCAGGAGAGGACTTTTGCATGATCACGATACTAAACTGGCATTAGCCAATGTTAGCTTGCCACTATCACATCCATTGTTGTGTTGTGTTTTGAGTCGCAGACAAATTACTTCAAAAGACTTCTGCCCACACTGCTATATCAACTTCACCCACATTAATGTGGTACTTAATTGTAATGAAAACAAAACAAGACCGTGCGGAGTCGTGTCAAGTCAAGTCACACTGAGTAGGTACTAGTGAAAAAGAGGCAGTAGTGCACATTACAAACCCATTACAAACGTCATTCTCGTGTAAACGGCAGGCGATCAAAATAGTATCTTTTTTCACTTGAAAACATTCTCATGTAAACAGTTGTTAATTTAAGGGGAGGTCACATTGCCCAAGAGTTTAGTTCGACTTTTGGGAAGTCTTTTTTATTCACAATTGAATATCAGTAAGTTTTTTTGCCTTTCAGCTCGACCTATTTTTATACATATGCACAAACACATACACATACACATACACATACAAAAAAAAAATGATAACCAAAAAATCATCCCCTTGCACAGTATTTGGCTTTTATGTCAATAGGCAAAGATTGCAGTTCAAAAGTAGCCTTGTTTTTCTTTTTAAAATAAAGCTGAGGCAAAATAGGGCTTGATCTCTTGGAGCAAAAAGTGTGTTTGTGGAAGATTTCCTCTAATCCTTGCAGCTAAGTGCAAAACAAGAATCCAAGGTCAGCTTTCCAAAGGATGCAGGGGCCATATTTCTATCATATAAAGGGATTTACAGAGTGCAGCTTTGTGGTGTGGAGGTGCTCTGCTGCCATTGTCTACCGACTCTGCTTGTTTACATAAGCAGGTATGCAACCTTTAATATAACACAGAAAGCAAAAGCACATGCTTGAAAGGCACCACCCAGGCATTGCTTCATAATGTGTGTATCCATGTTGGTTTTGGCCTGTGATGTTGCTATGGAAGCATATGGTGTATTTATGCACATGGGTTTGCTGGCATGAGCTTTTGCACAGCTTAATATGGAATATGAAGAAGCTCATCTCTAATAGGCAAATAACTTGGATTTGAAATGCTATTTCTGCAAAGGTGAGCACTCTTCTTGATAGGTGAGATAAGAAATTTGAATACATTATATTTTTTATGGAATTTGTATTGTTTGGGAATGCATGTGTGGGTGTGTTACATATGCCTCAATAGTGGGAGTGATATTAAAAATATCCCAGGGAATTAATCTCTATTGCTTGTGATGTATGTTTTAATGCTCCCCCTAAATGGATATTCAGTAGTCATTAATCTTAAATATGAAATGGCTTCTGTAATTATTTCCACAAGGACCTTGCTCAGAAGGACTGACAGCAGGACGTCAATGTATTTTCCTAAATTAAATGTATAATCACAGAAGGGAATGAGGTGATCATTTTTTAGCATTATTATTTTCTGGTTACATCACAAGTTCACACTTTAAGGATAAAAAATGTGGCTGTGCAGAAGCGAGTGATGGATTCAGATAATGTTCTAGCAGGTATAGCAGTTTGTTGGAAACATGTTTAGTCTGTAAACAGATTTTGGGCTCATGGGTGAGCAGCAACGATCTCTTGTAAAGGTGTAGTCATAGCTGTCTAAAGGCTGCTGGGGTGAGACTCAGCTTTTAAAATGATTGAAAAGCATTAGTGCATGAAGGTCATTGCCCCACATATTGGCAAGCACCCTGTGCTACCAAAGATTATACCACTGAGCCTTGACCAGGGTTGGCAGCAATAGCTCAGACCTGAATCTGCATACAGATATTGGTGTTTTTAACAGAAAAGTAATACCTTAAAGTGAATGGTTATGTGGTGATTTCTTAAAAAAAAAAAAATATGATGGACAGATTTTGAAACCTCTTGACAGAAAGTCACAGGCCAGCGTATTAAATGAAAATTTTCTAAACAACAAGGACAAGGACAGCAAGGTAGCCCTGGCTTCCAGGAATGCTGAGGGGAGTGACTTTATAATCCCAGCCATTGTAAATCAAAATACAAACATTTGCAGCTTTGACCCTCTGTTTTGGTTATAAAAGTCTAACCACTGAGTGAGCCAGCTGAAAACATTTCAGATTTAACAAAAATCTGATTGGATACTCAGTTTTGAATAGTTTCAGGAAGTAATCCAGTTATTACAAACTAAATTTGACAGAAAATGAAGCTCATATAATTACTAGTGAATTATAAACATCTGAAAATAAATACAAAATATAAAATGTTGGAGAAGGCCCCAAGGTTCCCTTCTGATGTATTTGGTGTTTGAACATCAAACACTTCATAGCTCTCTGCAGAGCTCTTTTTTTTTTTTCTTTTTTCTTTTTTTTAAAGTGTTTTAGTTTTGCTTATGCTCATCTTGATGCATGGTTTGCATCACATTCATTTTGTTTTTGACATTTGACTGATGTTTTTATCAGACTTGATTTACAACAATTGAGTGTGCTGGATGTTTTAATACATCATTCAAGTTCAAGGACACGTTTGTGCAGCTGTTGATGGATACATAGTATGTTGTCAGTTTTATTTAACACATTATCCTTTTCTATGTATTGTTATCTGTTTTTCTAGGTCATTATACAGTTCATGGATTTGAAGTCAGTTATGATCATTGTACCCTGTGAATATCCACAGATCAATTGGAAGAAAGGAGCAAAATTACAGAAAAATGTGAATGTGGAAAAAATATTTTGGCAGCAAGACTCTTGTGAGACATCATAGAGCTACATCACAGATGAAGGTAGGAGATAGTGACTGGAGCCTTCTGAATCTAGACTCTGGTGGGGATGGAGCAGAGTAAGCACATGGCTGACGGAGAGGATGAGATGCCCTGGACAACTCAAATGAGGTGGAGATGGGGTGGAGGAGGGTTGCACAATAGATGTCATGTAAAGCAGACTAACAGGTCACAATGAATTTAAAATACAGGGACTAGGGTCTGACTGGCTTGGAGAACATGAACAGATAATGACAATGTAAATACAAATGGGGTGACCCTGAGAGTGTGGGAAAATACAAGTGACAAAAAAAAATGGAAAATAGAGCTGTAAGAATAGCCCATATCAGAATAGCCCACTCACACCATATACTGTATCCGTAGACTCTGAAAATGTTTTCTATTTCTTTAGCTGCATCCAGACAGGAAGCAATTTGCAGTGATGTGGTGACCAGAGACCACAGAAAGTCAATGAGATTTACGGGAGAAAAAAATGTTGACTATACAAAGTGGGCGGGTCTCAAGATAAACTTTTCTCAAACTTTTCTTCAAAGTGGGCGATTGACTACCAGTGACAGCACAGGATACCAGTGATTGACACATGACAGGTGTCGCCACAACCACTGTGAGTCCTCCCAGCTTGTGGTTTGTACACACAGTTCTTTAGTTGACACACTTTCTTTATATACACACATGCTTATGTTTGCTCCACTTAATGTGCTTGGCTGTGGAGTGCTGGCTGCTCTGAAAATTCTCACTGCTGAATGCCTCGTCCATATGTGTCTGTCTCCAGCCTGCAACCCTTTTTTCCTTTTGTTAGTAAGTGGTGATTTTGACTCATTTTATAATGTTGCCCAGTCCACACAAGAAGATGCTGCACACTCGTGGCTTGCTGCTCAGTTTGCTATACAGGAAGAGGAGGACAAGAAGAAAAAAAACATTTTTCTACCAGTGCGTACTTTAGCCAACACAAGAAGACACTCAGCTGATTAACGACTCACTGTACACACAAAAGAAAAATTAATATCTGTTTTGTTTCTTGTGTGACAAAATTTTAGGTGTATTTTTTTGTCTCTTCAGCTTGCCCATACTACAGTTTTAAAAATTTCCATCATGTCTTCTTGCATCCTGTCTCACAAACAAATTTTTCAACCAATATTATTTTAATCTAAAACCACACTAATGAAAATGTCTTTTGACAGAACATTTTTTCTCATATATAACTACTAAATAAATGCACAAAACATGACATACAATTATTACATACAGCAGTGTTTGGTGTGCCTCACAACCCTGTTCCCTTTCAATTGATTCACTTGGTACAACACATTTAGTATAGTATATTACGCCTTCGTGTGGTGAAGACACCTCTATTCACGCATTTAAGGCAGATGACCTGTGATGACCTGTAAGTGGCTCTGAGCGTACATCCACACTATATATACTGTCATCACAGTCATCCCTAAGTTCTTGCGCTCTTCACCTCGCTAAGAACACCTCTGCCGAGGCCAGCTAGCTAGCTACTGCTAGTGTTGTCTGTCGGCTCAAAGTTACTTCAACTACCCCTGTTGGTGTTAGCCCCACCGCTCAGTTGGTGTGTGGACTGCCCGCGGAGCGCTAATTTTGAGTCTCATAGTGCAGTATTTTCGCTTTGCGTTTTAGCATGGCTAATAGACCAAACCGAGCAGAGCAGAAATCTTCTGTTTGCCCCTGTCCTCAGGGATGCGGTTTCTCTCTGCATGACAAGGACCAGCACGACACATGCCCCGTCTGCCTGGGGATCATCCACGCTAGGAGAGCCTTGGCTGAGCCCGATGTCTGTGCGTTTTGCCGCCAGCTTCGGCGCTCGACCCTGGAGAGACTGGTGACTTTCGTGGAAAAAGTGCTGGGAAGGACAGCTGTCGCATGGCTTGACCCCTTCTTCTCTGAGTCTGGGATCCTGGCTTACCCCGGATCCGAAGGCGAGGAGTGTCCGTCTGATATCCCCACATTTAGCTGGGCAGACCACATGGAGGCCATTGATGGGTTAGCCGAAATTGAGCCGGAACCATGCGAGAGCGCTGGCCAGCCTCAGTCTGAGCAGGTGGACTGGCCCTCTCCTCCGCCAACTCAGAAACTGTCATGGTTTGCGGGGTTTTTCCTTCCACCCGAGCCTACAATGGTCAGAAACTGCCTCCCCATCTTCCCAGATTTTGTCTCTGAGCTAACTGCTTCATGGAACAAACCTCTGTCTACCCACGTCACCGTGCCCGGCTATGGACAGTATCTGGAGTTTCACGGGGCAAAGGAGGCTGGCTTAGGTAATCCACCTCCAATGGAGCCATCCCTGGCAGCTTATCTGGCCCCGTCCCATAATGCATGCACTGCAGAATTTCCGGGTCTCAGCTGGACAAGATTTATCAGGCTCATGCAGGCGCTGCCCGTGCCGTTACTATGCTCCAGATGTACCAGGCGATGTGCCAAATGGAGAGTACAGTACAGTCAGTACAGTGCTAAGAGATGCCTACTTTCACGTGGCTATACACCCAAATCACAGGCAGTTTCTGAGGTTCGCATTCGAGGGCATAGCCCACGAATACCTGGTGTTACCTTTCGGGCTGTTCCTCGCTCCTCGCATCTTTACAAAAAGTGCCGAGGCAGTGCTAGCTCCCCTCTGAGAGAGAGGCATCTGCATTTTAGCCTATCTGAATGACTGGGCTCTCATAGCAGACTCCAGAGAATAGGCGGTGACGCAGCTCTTGCTGGTCCTGTCTCACATTCAGACATTGGGTTTCTCAGTGAATTTTCAGAAAAATGACCCCGAGCCAGCAGATCCCATTCCTCGGACTAGAAATATGCTCGATCTCTGGCCGAGCCCGTCCGTCAGAGCACAGAGTAGCCACTTTTCACCGCTGCCTCGCTCAGTTTCAGTTGGGACGCAGACTGCGTTTCCAAACAATCTTGCGGTTGTTGGGCATGATGGCATTGATGATTGCTGTAGTGCCTCTCGGGCTGTTAAGGATGAGAGCTTTCCAGTGATGGACTCTCTCTAATCGCCTGTGTGCGTCGTGCCACCTGCACAGGAGACTGACGATAACCGCTTCCTGCATGTTAGCAATCCGCCCTTGGAGAGAACCCGGTCTGCTGCACAAGGGGTCCCAGATCCGGTGGGTTTTCATTTCGCAAGGTGGTGTCCACAGATGCCTCCCTGAGGGGTTGGAGGGCTCTGTGCAATGGCGTGTCAGTGAGAGGGGTCTGGACTGCAGAGCAACGCAAACTGCACATCGATCACTTAGAGTTGCTAGCCGTTTTTCTAGTGCTCCAACACTAGGGAATGAAGGTTACATTCCTTGGTCGTGGCCCAGATTTGGGACATATTTGGCAGAGCAGAGGTGGACCTGTTCACCTCGAGAGCGAATGCTCACTGCCCCCTGTTCTTCTCCATAACTGACCACGATGCACCTCTGGAGATGGATGCATTGGCACACCCATGGCCAGGCATGCTCCTGTATGCTTTTTCCCCAGTAGAAATGATACCGCCGGTTTTACAGAGAGTGCGTCAGCAGCACCTCTCTCTGATTCTGGTGGCCCCTTAGTGGCCAACGAAGTCATGGTATGTAGAAATGATCAGTCTGTTAGCATTGAGGCCCTGGCAGCTTCCTCTCTGCAGGGACCTCCTCTCTCATGCTGGAGGGGAGGCGATTCACCCGCACCAAGAACTGTGGCGGCTGCATGCTTACCTGTTGAGACGTCAATTTTGATTGCTAAAGGTCTGCCCCCAAGTGTAGTGGCAACAATACAAAGTGCCAGAGCTTCATCCACAAGAGGTCTGTATGCATTGGTGCCAAGACATAGATAAAGGTCTTTCCTTTTCTGCAATTAAGGTCTTTTTAGCGGCTATATCTGCTTGTCATATCGGCTTTGATGGGGTGAGACGGGTGCACATCCTCTTGCCATGCGCTTCTTAAGGGGAGTTTGTAGACTGAGACCTGAGACAAGGTTATTCCAGCAGCTTATAGCTCTATGGAATTGGATTTTCATAGTTTTTGCCCCCCTCTTTTCGCTTCTGAGGAGGAGAGGAGGTTGCATTCTCTGTGTCCAGTGCGTCTGCTACGGGCCTACATTGACAGCACTCAGAATGTGCGATTATGTGACCAGTTGTTTGTCTGCTTTGCTAATCCAGCTAGAGGTCGAGCTCTGTCTAAACAGAGGCTCTCCCACTGGATTATAGAGGCCATCTCCTTGGCGTATGGCACTAAAGGTGTCGCTTTGCCTCAGGCTGTGAGCGCACATTCCACCAGGGGAATGGCAACCTCATGGGCCCTTTTTAAAGGGGTTCCTGTGGTGGATATTTGTGCTGCAGCTAATTGGCCATCACCGCACACTTTTGTCCGGTTCTTTCATTTGGATGTGACATCCCTTCGGTGGCTCATTCTATTCTTTCTGCTGGGTCTGCCTTGCACTAAGGTGCTGGTGATCCGACTCCAGTTTGGTGGCTGCTCTCCAGGTGGTGTATATATGTCCCATACTAAATGTATTTTACCGGGTGAATCGACTGAAAGGGAACAAATAGTTATGCCTATAACTTCTGTTTCCTGAAGGAGAGGAACGAGGTACAACACTAGGATGCCCTGCAGTGCAGCTGGGCTCGGTGAAGAGCGGCTATGGAACTGAGGGATGACTGTGATGACAGTATATATACTGTGTATGTACGGTCGGAGCCACTTACAGGACATCACAGGTCATCTGCCTTAAAGGCGTGAACAAAGGTATCTTCAGCAGGACACCCAGGACGTGATGTCCCATACTAAATGTGTTGTACCTCGTTCCTCTCCTTCAGGGAACAGAAGTTATAGACGTAACTATTCGTTTTCCCGTCTGGGTAGGCTGTCAGTCCACTGTTTATCTCAGTTGTTAATGCTGGGTGAGAAGCGTCCACCTTTATTTACTCTGGAGGAGCCTGTAAAATTTTGTCAAAGGAGGCTGATACAAGTTGATTAGTCAGTGAAGATCATTTCTGACTGACAGTGATACTGAGGTAAGTTGCTGAGGATATCTTGAACCTTTCTGTCAGTAAGCACTGCTGTTAGCCTCTGTTAGCCGGCATTAGTGAAACTGTCTTTGAAGTGGATGTAACACCGCTGACCACCGACAGTTAGTGAATAAACTTTCATGCCATGAACAAATAAGCATGTTTATGCACATTTTCGCATGTCAGAGCCCTGAATTCAGTTCAGGAGATGATGCTTAGGGTGAGAAGGAAGAGGATGACATTTCATTCAGATGCTGGTGGCGTTGTCTTTTTCTTTGTTTTTTTGGTTCTTTAGTGAAGGGGATCTCTTCTTTTGAGGATAAAACCTTGGTATGCTCCTTCATATTTTGAGTCTGAAGGTGCAGCCACAAATTTAAATGTGCCTACACAGGACATGAATGCCTATGATTTTTCTTTTCTTCTGCCTTTGGCTTCATATGTGAACGGTCTTTAGCCAGACATAAAACGTGATTAGTCGGAAGGGAGATGTCCTTCCTGACCACTATTTATGGTGGGGAAACCTGGCAACTTCCACAAACCAGCACCAACTCCAATGTATTTTTAATGGATTAATTATACATTTATGAGAATGCATTAATTTTTTGGAAAATGTAATTACACACTAATCAATGCATATTAATGAGTACAATATCCTTTGTTTTCTATTAAATAACCTCCAAAATTTACTGACTGCGCCTTTAAGTTGTCATATTGGTCACTTGTCATATGATATACTAAGGCTGCAATCATCTTTCATCATTAGTTCATATTTTGAATAAATAAATAGAGCCTTTTAAAATAAAATAGCACAACTGCCCTGCCTGTGACTTTCATTGTGACTTTCGGGCCGGTCTCCTTCAAGTGCATGAGTCTATTCCATCTTACATTCCAGACCTCCCTATGTAGGCTTGCAAAACAGAATTTCATAGACAAAAATACCCCATCTTCTGGGCCTCAAACAACACTCTCCCAGCAGCCTGGTCTAGCCCTGAGGGACAGAGTGCATACAGTGTGGGTTCCCAATCTGATTTCACCTGGTCCTGTGCTGGCAATTTACAGTTTGTCCTTGTCACCCTCTTGATGCCATCCAACTACCTAAGCTCCAAAGGCTTCAGTGTGGTTTCTGTTTTCTATGTATTTGGCTGCACCATTGACCCGCAAACGATTAAAAGATTGTTTGCATGCCATTATTAGCATGCTCCCTAATCCAGGGATATAATCCACTGTTCATGAGCAAGGAAAGGAGCACTTTCACGCCAGGGTGAATTAAGGTGGTGAAGTGAAGCTATCAAACATCCAACAGAACAATTTATGATCACTACCTAGGCCTTCCTATTACATCTACCCAGCTATGCATCTGCTGAATATAATGCTGCTCCTCCAGATGCTAAAGTTAGCTCCACTTTGCAACTGAGCTGCCTACTTGCACAGAAGAGGTCTGAAGTGACCCTTTTAAGATTTAAATAGAGAATTCTCCTGTACCTGCTGCTCTGACATCAAACACATTATATAATGTTCATGATTTATGGATTTGAACCATGTGTAGACTTATCAACATGGACATCCCACTTTCTACTTGTAATTACTACTGGGATGGTGACAAGAAACCCTTTATTTTCACTTGGTAAATCCTCTGCTGCAAATGTGGTTGTAAAATTCTAAGCTGGTTATATGGTGTCATTTGAAAAAAATATATAACAAAATGGTTTTACACAACTCTTAATCTGACCCAATCCACACTGTAGTAATACACAGTGTATGTGACCAGTAGTGGATAGTAATCATTTAAATGTACTCAAGTACTACAATTGTTTTAGTGTCTATTTTTGGCTACTTTGTACTATTATATTACACTTGTAGTTTCTACACTTTATAGAAGAAATTACTCTAAACATCAGGATTTCCCAATGTATACATGGTCAGATGAGACATAAATTCAAATACAGTAAATTACTTTTTTTTGCACTAGTATGATAGTATACATATATATGATTCACAGTTGAAAATAATCCTCATTTGCCTTACAGTGGGACTTGTGCAGCCCCTCAGTTACTCTAACACAAACCATTTCAATTCCATTCCTCCTCCCTTGAAGCCGACTTTCTTCCAATTTT
>VUQJ01025031.1:10353-21343 GCA_015108635.1 Andinoacara biseriatus
CATGACCCGGAATCATGACCCGGAATCATGACCCGGAATCATGACCCGGAATCATGACCCGGAATCACAACAGACCCAGGATGATGACCAGTGTGAACTTCATTGATGACATATTTTCGTCATAGTTTTCATCAACAACCCTTTTTTCATGACGAAAACGAGACGATAACTAAATAACATCAAACATCGAAGGATAAAAGCGATGACGAAAGTAATTGACACTTTTCAACGAATGAAAATGAGAAAATGTTTGGAGGGGGACAACATCCAATCAGAAGTGATTTAATTTTGTGACAGGGCAGGACAAGTTAGGAAATTATCCAATCAAATTTGACCCAAACCCGGGAAGGACAAACTGACCTGTTACTGCTGGAACTAAACGATGTAAACAGTGTCAGCAGAGCCGACATACGGACACATTTCTGCTTTAACGTCGTGACAAACAAATCGATGTGTAAACCATGTGACTCTCTCGGCTCAAAACACGACAAACTTAAACGACATCTGTGAGCCAGTCAGCAAAGGTTTCAATGTCCTGCAGGGTAAAGTGTTTCAGTCGACTAAATTCTATGACTAAATTATGACTAAAACTAAATCAAAGTTTGTTGTCAGAATTAACACTGCTGATGATCCAGGATCAGGCAGAAATAAAACATCTATTGAGCCTCTACATTCAGTATCAGCACCTGTCTCTTTAAGGCCCCCACAGGAATAAAAGCCCTAAAATATGGTTTTATCCGAGGTACGATACCTCTGTATCCATCACAGATACGGACAATATCCCAAAGAATGCACATCGGATCTTTGATGGCTACATTTTTGGAGATTTCTCTGTAAATGGACATGATTGGACCCTGTTACATATCCAGATAATATCCATTTAAACATCTGCGACAGATCAGATCTTCCCGTATTCTCTCGGGAAACAGTATGGATACGTGGCAGATTCATAAAGTTTAATCTGTCACAGATCATTCCGGAGCATTCCGGATCTTTCCGGATACAGGCCCTTTTTGTCCAGTGCCCCTCCCTAACAGTCCAAATTCATCTGAATTCTGCAGCTCTGTAGCTCCTCGGCACGTTCTGGAAGCAAAATAAACCATCATAGCACAAACATCCACGGCAACAGAGATGGTTACTGTTCGGAAACTGTATTATAATACAGCATATATACAGCATATATATATGCATCATATATATGCTGTATTATAATGAATAATAATGTGAAAATAAGAGTGAATGCTTGATGGATGAAACTGGCTTTCTAATCAATAAATCATCAAATAGATTCTGTTCGGTGTTGATCCGTAAGCACCTAAATACATTTCACAGAGCTATGAAGTGCATAAACTTCCCTCTGAAGTGAATGGAATGATGGGATGCGCTCTGGCCCACTTTGATCCAGTGAGCAGGTAAAGTGGCTTCATGACTCCTGGAGATGTGATCAGCTTTGGAAGCCTTTCCTGCATCAGACTCTTTACTTTCTTCAGTGTGGAAAGTCCTCCTGAAGCATCCTAGTTAGAGGACAGTTTTTTCCTTATTACCCCAGTTAGCTGAGTAATTTCTGGGAAGGGTAATCTAATTGAAACGATTAATTTGGGAAACCTAATTATGTTTCTATGTTAAAACTCATTGCAAAAATATTCAATACAAAAGGGCAGATGTGGAACGAGGCTCGTGGGACAGAGGAGAAATGTGTCAGTAGGTGGTTGTAGAGATGGAGTTTCTCCAAGGTCCCTGCGTTTGACCTTTAAACGCAGAGATGATTCACGCACAGTTCTTTACACTCGGTCATCAGCCTCGTTTCAGATGAACACCAAAAGCAGGTGGTCAACAAAAACAGTCGGCTTTCAGGTGTGATGCTGAATAGTACCGAGAACCTCGTATCTGTGATCTGTGTTCATCGCCCGGCTTCTGCTGCTCTGCAGTTTAGTGCTGATTAAGGACCTCTAGTCCAAACATTCTGCATGAAACAATGTGATACACAAAACATGTATGAAGAGGCGTGCATGAATCAGCTGGCCTGACCAGTCCCTCTAAGATGCTGCAGGTATATTACAAATATTAAACAGCAGCTTTATTGTATGTATGTGCATGCACTGTCTTCTAATTATGTCTATGTGGAATGTGAGAAATAACGGTCCTGGTACAGAGCCCTGTGGAACTCCATCATTAGCTTAAATTGGCTTCTATAAACTCTGTGGAATCTGTTGGATAAACATGAGTAACCAGCACAGTGCAGTTCCTTCAACACAACCATAAAGAAGCTCTCTGAGAGCACAAACCTCCACCAACGCACAATTTCCTTTTAAGGGAAAATTTTTATTTTCTATGTATTCATGTTGTTTTCTCTGTTATTTCTGAAAGTATTTTAAGAAGTTTGCAGTGTAGTAAAATCTGATCAGGACAGTGTGACAGACTTTGAGTACACACATGTAGGAGCAGGTGATGGATAACAGGTATGGATCTGTGAATAAGTTGATATGAATAACTTGAGCTTATTATATAATATTATACCACAGCATATTTGTAACTAACCGGGCAGCTCATTCTCTTTCTCGTAACAATACTTCCTTTAAAGCAGTGTTAATTTTGACAGCAAATTTTGATTTAGTTTTAGTCATAATTTAGTCATCTGACTAGTTTTAGTCTAGTTTTAGTCGACTAATTAGAGTAAGAATTTAGTCGACTAAAATATAAATGTAAATGCTTTTTCTTCAGTTCCTTTAATTTTTGTCATTATACGCACACAAAATTAAACATTATTAAAGGTTATGGAATATTATTAATATCAGTGTTTCACCTGCTTCCCACACACCTGATCATTAACTCCACCTTACTGAGATAATACGAGCATTTTACAGCAGGACTCTGAAGGTCCAGGACAGAGTTCAGGACTCAGATTAGGAAAGGCTGATCCACCGCGGTGTGGTGTAAACTGGGAAAAACACTTTACCCTGCAGGACATTAAAACCTTTCTGCTGACTGGCTCACAGATGTTGATTAAGGTTTGTCGTGTTTTTAGCCGAGACATGGTTTACACATCGTTTTGTTTCTCATGACGTCAGAGGAGAAATGTGTCTGTACGTCGGCGCTGCTGACACTGTTTACATCGTTTAGTTCTAGCAGCAGTAACAGGTCAGTTTGTCCTTCCTGGGTTTGGGTCAAATTTGATTGGATAATTTCCTAACTTGTCCTGCCCTGTCACAAAATTAAATCAGTTCTGATTGGATGTCGTCCCCCGCCAAATATTTTCGTCTCATTTTTATTCGTGGACGAAAGTGTCAATTAATTTAGTCGTCGTTTTTATCCTTTCTGGAAGTCTAAATTTCGTTATCGACTTGTTTTCATCACGCAAAAAAGGGTCGTTGACGAAAACTATGACGAAAATATTTCATCAATGAAATTAACACTGCGTTAAAGATGAACACATTTTGGGGTCAACCTGAAAAACAGGCAGAAGTGAACTGTAAAAGGTCAGAGGTCAAATGTGTCATGATGTTTGGATGCAGTCTAAACTGTTTATTCCCTGCAGTGGAGCCACGTTCGGAAGGACACTGGAATTATGGGTTGAGAAGCAGAGTTCAGTATGTGGGCTTCACCCAGCTGCTGTCAATCAGGCATCGCTGGAGGAAGTCTCACTGCAGAGAGATCGAGATCGTGCAACCACATAAGTCTGGGACCGAACTCTATCCTGACCATGTTCGCCCCCACAGAGAAGTTTATGAGACACTACCTCTAGAATTTGGGAGTGGAGAGGACGGATGGCCTGCCTGCAGTCCTGACCTCATCAAGTGCTTTGAAGCGACACTTTGTTGTGATTTGGTGCGATATAAATAAAATGAAACTGAACTGAATCCACTGTGGGACCTGCTGTTCATGCTGGTTCCACAGAAGAGGGGCCTGAAAGCTGAAGGCTCTGCCTCCCATTCTACTCTGAAGTATCCGAGGAACCACAAGTAATCCAGCAGTCTGAGAGCGAAGTGCTCTATTGGGGTGATATGGTACTATGAGGTCTTTAAGATAAGATGGGGCCTGATTATTCAAAGCTTTGTATGTGAGGAGAAGGACTTTAAATTCTATTCTAGATTTAACAGGAGTTGTTCTGCCAGTGCTGATGAATTATACAGGAGGGTACTCACAGGAACCAATCAACTGCAATAATGAGAGTGATGTCATCAGTGGGAAGTCCAACAGAGGTCAGCACGATCACCATGGTAACCAGACCTGCCTGAGGGATGCCAGCAGCTCCAATGCTGGCTGCAGTTGCTGTGATGCTTTAAGGAGCAGAAACAGAGCTCAGTCCAGGGTGTTTCACTTTGAAGACATCTGTTATGAATTTATCTACCTGATGGTGATGATCTGACCAAAGTTCATCTCCATGTTGTTGACCTGAGCAATGAAGATGGCCGCCAGCGCCTCATACAGAGCTGTTCCGTCCATGTTGATGGTGGCGCCCACGGGCAGCACGAAGCGAGTGATGCGCTTATCGATTCTGTTGTTCTCCTCCAGACATTTAAAAGTGACGGGCAGGGTGGCAGAACTGGGAAAAACAGAGAGGAGATCCAGAGGAAATGGAGAACCGCTTTAGCCTGCTCAACATCAGCATTTATCACGTCTTATCTTCAGAAGCCTCCAAAAATGTGAAACAATAAATGTGGTTGAAATAACAACACATCAGCAATAAGAATGAGATACATTTTTAGAAAGAAATTTTCAAAGAACAGCAATTAACCATCAGCAACACCAACTATTACATCTATGGCAAGAGCTGCAACTCCTGCAACTAAACCATCTGCTGCAGGGGTGGGCAACTCCAGGCCTCGAGGGCCAGGGTCCTGCAGGTTTTAGACGTGTCCCTGATCCAACACACCTGAATGAAATGGCTGAATCACCTCCTCAGTGTGCAGTCAAGTTCTCCAGCAGGATTGCTAATGACTTCTATAAGTGATTCAGGTGTGTTGCATCAGGAACACATCTAAAACCTGCAGGACACCGGACCTGGGCCCTGAGTTACCCACCCCTGATCTACTGCAACTACAGCAGCACCTGCAACAAAACATGCAACCACTCACATTACCCAGACTATGACATCGACACAGCAACAACTATACACCTCACAGCAACACGCAACACCAACCACTGCAACTAACCAGCTTGGCTCTGGGTTGTCCTGTGATGGACGGATCCTTTGGGTGTTGTGGGTCTGGGGTTAGGTCTCCATGGATTATTATGGGTGTAAACTTAAATAATCAAAGCCTTAAAACCACATGACCAATAATGACTTGAGTCTTTGAGGCTCCTCGATGAATATTTGGCACTTGACTGACAGAAATGAATCTCAGCCACAGGTCCAGCTTACATTGCCCAAAAGTCTGGTGAGATTTTAAATTTCAGCCACATTTGGCCCATGCAACTAACTCCGCAACTAAAAGTATTGCAATATCAAACAATATCAAGCCCCAGTCATGACATCACTTTATTAGACAACTAAACCAGCCACTGCAATTAAATCGACCACTGCAGCTATGCCGCCAATTACATCTACAGGTACAACTGCAACTATTTACTGCAACTAATCTGCACCACATTAGGCCAAATGCATCTGCTTTGTGGGTTGCTTAGCTCTGCAGCCTTGGCAAATGTATATTTAAGAAACAAAGATAGGGGCCTTTTTTGGCACACTGTCCCTTCCATTTGTTGAAGTTTGGTAGAAGTGCGTGTTACCTACCTGGAGGAGGTCCCCAGAGCTGTTACCAGAGCCTGCAGGAGCCCTGCGATGAAGATGAAGGGGTTCTGCCGAGTGATGACAAAATAAAGAGTGGGCAGAATAAGAACAGCATGGATCATCAAGCCAATGATGACTGTGATGGTATACATGCCCAGCTGGCCGCCCATCTGGGTCAGATCATCCATCTCCACAATCTTTCCTGCGATCAGGAACAGGATGCCAATGGGAGCATACCTGAGAGGAGATGAAGAGTGCTGTGTTACTGCAGAAAAGTTTGATAGTGGACTTTATTCAAAGTGGAAACTCAGCTGTCTTACCACATGATGATGGCAACCAGGCGCATGATGGCTTCATTGAGGCTGTCGAAGAAATCCCGCAGGAGCTGGCCCTGCTCTTTCATGTTCCCAATGATTAGACCAAAGCACATAGAAAAGACCACCAGCCCGAGCGCATTGACCCCGCTCACCTGACCCGGCACTGGGATCACTTCCTCCCTGGTGATCTCCATGGCCTCCTGGGTGCCATTGGTTGAGTTGAACAGAGTGTCATTCACAGTCACCGTCACATGAACTGTTCGCTTTCCATATTTGGTTTTGAACTGGAGAGTGGGAGAATTAAAGAACTAAAGTTAGACCAGTGCAGTATGATAGAACTGGAACAGATTTTTTCACTTTTTCTTGGGCAGATGTCCCCTTGTAGTTTCAGCGTTTCACCTACATTTGGTGGAACAAAATGATTTTTCAGTAACCACTGGCCAATCAACTTTTCTCTGCACCTAGTCATTAAATTACATCGAGGTGCGACTTCAGCGTTGGCTCCAGGTACTTTATGAACGTTGCCCTAATGTCCTGTTCAGACTTTTTAGTTTGTGTTCGAAAAAGCTTGGTAATACTAGCCTGATGATGTGTGGCCCTCTATCCACATTTAACCAAATACAGATGCATTTCATTCCTGCATGGCAATAATCTGATCAATCTTTCTAGACTGGATCTCTACTGTGTCCAAACAGCATCAATATCTGTCCGTC
Source organism: Andinoacara biseriatus (assembly GCA_015108635.1). Lineage (NCBI taxonomy): Eukaryota > Metazoa > Chordata > Actinopteri > Cichliformes > Cichlidae > Andinoacara > Andinoacara biseriatus. The sequence goes on from VUQJ01025031.1 coordinate 17,112, forward strand.
TACATTTCAGACAGTTTTGAGCAGGAGATAACGATGTTTCAAGCATATCTGCTATTAAATAGGTTAAAGCTTATGGAGCCCCACAGGGAAAAAAAATGTACTTTTGTGAGATCTCACAAAGTTTTTTAATTTAAGATATACTCCCAGTCAGCACACATAGGTGGGCCCCATACAGTTTTGTCTGCAGTTTCCATGGTGACCCTACAGGGGTTTGCCCAGATAGATATTAAAAGGCCCTGAATATGTGCTCATTCAGACCCAGATGGTTGACTTACATGAGGCCCATGCATGGACCACCTGGTGCACGACCTGCAGACGCATTCTTAAAATGGTGGGATGCACCAGGGGATGTGACATCACTTTTGTCATGTGCCAAGTGCCAAAGTATCCTTGGGCAAGATACTGAACCCTAAGTTGCTCTCGGATGTATGTGTGTGAATGTTAGACAATAAAAGCACTTAGCTTAGATACACATGGAAGTGCTTGTATGAGTGGGTGAATGTAAACGTGCTGTATAAGCGCTTTTAGTGCTCATTCAAAGTAGAAAAGCGCTGTATAAGAACTAGTCCAATGTCTTCAACATAATGAAAGTAACGTGTGCACCACTTTAATGTTCAGGCTGGAACTAATTTAGCCCATCTAAGCCTGAGCTTGTGTAAAGGCAGCTTGTATCTGAGCTGTCAGACTTCAGCTGAGCTGGAGCCAACTGGCTAAAAAGATGAGCAGCATGTGCCTATAGACTGAGCCAGACCTGGGATCTGATATTTGGTGGGACTCAGTTCGACTGAATTGTGCAGCTGGAGAGATTAAAGCTCAAACATTTCTACTCTGGTTAAAAACTGCAGGAGCTAGTTTTCCAGGTGTTAAAGGTAAAGCTCACCTGTTGTGTGCAGGCTTGGACCAAGTTTGGTGGGAACATATTTCTGAAATGAGAAAACAAATTATTGACTGTGTGGACTGGCTTCAGTTAAAACTTTGACAGCATTGTTGGTCCAGCTACCTGATCAGGTCCAAGAAGGCATCAGCAGGACTGACTTGCTCGATGGTCTGCTGCCTTCCAAACTCATCTTTAGAGCCTTTTCCTGGGTGGATGATGAGCACGATTATGATACCTACGAAGACTGCAATAATGGTTGTGGTCATGTAGTAAATCACTGCTCTCATTCCCATTTTTCCGGAGGCTTTGCTGTCCAAAGCTGCCATTCCTGAGGACAGAGGGCAGGAGAACATTAACACAATCACAACTGTATGTCCAGATCATAGTAGGAATATTATGAAATAATGATCTAACAATGAATGAGTTTCATGGATTAACATTTGATGGTTTTAAAAAGTAAACTCTGTGCTCGGACAGTCAGAAGAAAGTTGGTTCAGTTCAGTTCAGTTCATTGGCAGTTGCTGATTGGTTACAGCTGATTATTTCCTTTGTTAGCGAATCAGTGGGAACCTCTTCATCTGCAGATCAGGGGTATGGCTGACCATTTCAGTGAATATTAGCTTGTAGGGATGACCTCCCCATTAACTACCTCCATCAAGTCAACTGGGACACTGGTGATCTTTTCACAATGTGAAAATGATGACAGTTTGTGTCTGTCAGGTTATTACAGTCATTATGTTGAAGTCACAGAGTAAAGCACTCCATCCATCAGTGCTTATCTATAATTGAAACATATCCTCAGATTCGTTGAGGTGAAAATTCAATACACAGGATGTTAACATTACCCAAACCCTAGTGTACCTCGAACCCTGAGGGAGCCATCCAATCTTAGCAAAGCCAAAAAGGGTTTAGACTTAACTTGAAGGTAGTATCTTCCAGCTCTAACCCAAAGTCTGGATGGTTTGCTGGTCATGTGGTGGATGTTAAGAGGTTTTAAGGGGACAGCCTAATCACAAAGCATACTGGATGTGAGTTTATTGTTAAAGCTGAACTCAGAGCTAACAGTAGTCGCCCCCATCACAGCTTTAAACCAGTTTTCTGACTGCTTGGTCACCATTTAATTTCCATGAAAACCACTGAGGTGTAAATGTGTGTTGCACCTGTTATTAGACTGGAGATCAGCAAAGGCAGGACAAGCATCTGAAGCATCCTCATCAGCAGCTCTCCAGGGAATGAAAAGTACTTCACTTCTCGATAAGTCATCTTATATGGCCGCAGTGCGAATCCGAGAACAATTCCTGCAGACAGACCGTGTTCCTGTTAATATCCATCAAGACTAAAGAGATGTATCTGTTTTGCTTTGCAGAGGCGTACACACCTACAATAACTGCTCCAACTGTGAAGAGCACAAAGGAGTTCTTCTTGAGGAAAGCTTGGATGTCCTCTTTAGAGATCTCCTCCACTTTCCTCTTGGCTTTCATGGTACGAATGTGAATGCCTTCCCTGATGCGCTGCATCCTGCTGAAAATATGAAAAATGGAAACATGTATATGAGGCTGGTAAGTTCATGCATGTAGGTGGACTGAGAACTAATAAGGTACCTTCAGGTTTTAAAGCACTGCTTCAGAACTCTGAGGCATCCCTCAAAGATCCATCTTTGGTCTTCTTATATTTTCAGTATATTTTATCCATTGGATTTGTCTTTCAGAAGTATTCAGTCTCACTCTTTATGCTGATGATGCTCAGTTTTCTCTACCCGAGATACGTGATACTGACTGTTTGGACTGCTTGGTCCTCTTTATGTTCTAACAGTAGTCAAGATGTTGGTGTTTTATGGATTCTTCTATAAACTGTCAGATTAGTGTTGTTGTGCAGCTTTTACCAGCCAAGAACCATTGTTAAACCAAATCTGCTTTGATCACCTCTCAGCTGGACTACTGTAACTCCCATATAGGTTTGTCACATTATTATTGGCCTGTTGTGACATATTTCCACTGAAAATTCAACCCCTTATCATTCTGGTCAAAGCTGCTGGTGCCTTCTGGCAGCAGAAATATTCAATACTAAGAGCAAACAGTCCTGCTGGAAAGAACAAGAAAGTCTGTATGAGGAGGTCATCACGTAAAAGCAACTGCTCCGATTCTGCAGTTTAATTCCATTTATCACCTGGTAGTTTAATTTTCATTTGCTGTTTGTTTGGGTTTAGGACACAGTTTGGGTTAAAATACACCTGTCTGCAGTGTTACCATTGTCCCAAACAAACATGAGACTGGGCTTGAAAATACTGTTTACCTTCAGCAAAATAAATCATCCAGCAGTTCATCAGTGACCCATTTAGGGGTAAGGCTTGGGTTTGGTTAATGTTGAGCCCCTTTCAGAGAATTATTTACTTAATTCAGAATAAAGTTTTCTTTTAGCAGAAAAACTGAGAGCCCAAAATGAATGTTTGAGACTTGTGCTTTGAGTGCTCAGTTAGAGCAAAAAAGCGCTGTATAAGAACTAATCCATTTACCATTTACCCTGAAAATTCAGTATGTGGCTGAAAAGCCCCCAACCTAAACCTTGGACAGGTCAGCCTGAGATAGATGTTAATTATTGGAGGTTATTTACCCTACAGTAACGCCTTGAGGTGACTGCTGTGATTTGGTGCCATATAAATAAAACTGAATTTAAATTGAAGTGACTATTTATGGTAACACCTTATATATGACGCCCATCCCTGATGTTGTAATGAATCTGTTATAATGTTGTAAAATACACGTTCTTTTCACCATGTTAGTTGTTCTCTGACACTTTTTTTTTACTACTTGCATTCAAAGAACCAACTATGGAAACTTCACTGACCCTGATTTTCTACATGAAAATTAAAAATTTTGAAAAATGTCACAAAAGGAAGGAAGTTCAAAGGACCCCAACCCTCCTGATGATGACCCCAACCCTGCTGATGATGACCCCAACCCTACTGATGCTGACCCCAACCCTCCTGATGATGACCCCAACCCTGCTGATGCTGACCCCAACCCTCCTGATGCTGACCCCAACCCTGCTGATGATGACCCCAACCCTGCTGATGATGACCCCAACCCTACTGATGCTGACCCCAACCCTGCTGATGCTGACCCCAACCCTACTGATACTGACCCCAACCCTCCTGATGATGACCCCAGCCCTCCTGATGATGACCCCAGCCCTCCTGATGCTGACCCCAACCCTGCTGATGGTGACCCCAACCCTCCTGATGCTGACCCCAACCCTCCTGATGATGACCCCAGCCCTCCTGATGATGACCCCAGCCCTGCTGATGATGACCCCAGCCCTGCTGATGATGACCCTAACCCTCTGCAGAAAAGCAAAA
>VUQJ01025036.1:8913-22357 GCA_015108635.1 Andinoacara biseriatus
AGCTAATGATGTTGGGGTGTTCTTTAAAATATTTGCCCAAGAGCACAAATCACCAGCCAAGGAGCCCGATCCAACCTGCAAAACAAATGCACTTGGGTCCCAATTTGTCTACATTTTTTTTAGGTTTGGTTTTAAGTGTCCTACACAACTTTCACATAGCACAGCAGTCAAGATTTACAGAAAAGAAAAGAATAATACAGAAGCCAAATATTGTGATGTGCAGATAAAATGTTAAATGGTTTATCTGTCTACTTTCCATGTCTTTATATAAATTGGTTTTAACACCTATTTTTGAAAACTGTAATAGAGTAATTTGTGTTGTCTCTCATGCTCCAAATTTCATCTTGAATTCTGACTATGACCAGTGTAATATTTACATTGATGGGTAGATGGATAGTCCTTAGCACACCCAAACACCCTTGGGAAGGGTTGTGCCCAACCATTTAGAAACTAAATACTAATCCAGAACCTTGTTTTTATGCACTGATTTTCAAATGACCTTACATTTAAATAAATAAATTCCAGACATTGTCAAAATGTCAGGCGTTGTGTGTTTTTTTTGTCCTGTCTCCCTCTGCTCACTTCTCTTTCGCCTCACCCCCATCTGGTTGCAGCAGATGGCTGCCTTTCCTCATCCTGATTCTGCTGGAGGTTTCTTCCTGTTAAAAGAGAGTTTTTCCTTCTCGCTGTCACCCAATACATGCTCATAGGGAACTGTCTGACTGATATGGTAGGATCTTTACCCTTCAGTGAATTGGCACTATATAAATAAGATTGAATTGAAAATTGAATCAATTTTTTTGTTAAATGTTTTGGATGAATTTATTGTTTACTCTTTTTAAGTCAGTGGATTTATTTTTCAGATTTTTTTTTTCAAGCAGCACCAGAGTACAAAATGTGCCTTTTTTTTTTTCTTTTTTTTTAATATTTGATATTAAGACGGAAGACAGTTTCAAACCAGACTGCAGCATCTATCATTCATAGCTGCAAACAGAAAGGTGCCCTTCTCTAGGACAGCACTATCACTCAGTGAATAAAGTTCAAATTTATTACCAAACAGTGACTTGTTTGTATAAATTTTACACCAGCGTGATGAATTGTGTCAATTAGCATTTAACAGAGATCATAAAACAACCAAATTTGCCTGTACTGAGATTGTAAATTTTATCCACGTTGTCCATCACATTGTACCTTTTGCAATAAGATTTTCCATTTGAATTGTTATGCTGCCTCTGCTGCTGTTGCTTGCACATGGTTGTTGTGCTATGATGCACATGAGTCGCTTTCACTCTAGTATCAACCTGTTGGATCAAGTTCCTCCAGGGTTTAGGTAGAACTTCATTCTCTGCCATCTCCTTTTGTTCAGCAGGAAGTGATGAGGTCAGAGCTTTTTTGTACTCTCTATTTGCATTTTAATAAACCCATGTTGCATGAGTTGGCTGACTGAAATGCAGTTGAGAGCACGAGGCTGTTTGATGGTGCATTTAGGTGCTCATGAGGGAAAAGGGAAAATGTGAACGCTCTTCTTAAACTAGTTGAATCATTAAACTGTAAGTGCATGAATGTATGTTAATGTGGGTTGTCAGAACTGACTTGGAAATTCAGTTTTTTGTGTGTATGCAAGTTCAGCGGACATTATTAAAGATAAGTGCTGCATTTTGCCTCTTTGTGCTAATCGAAAATGTAACCAAAGGTTGAATAAACGTCCCCTTTAATACCCTTTATCCTAATGTTAACCACATAAAAACAAATCAGGCTCCCACTGTGGATCAGGTAGCCATAATTATTTAGTGTACTTGCCCAAACATGCTTACACAGTTGTGTGTATGTGTGTTCTGTCCACAGGAAAATGTGTCTCTGGCAGACATCCTTTCTTTGCGGGACAGCTGTCTATCTGAGGAGGAGGTGTGGGCAGTGTGTGCAGAGTGTGCTCTGTCCCTGCAAAGCATCAGACCCTCCCACCTATTCCACACGCTGTGCATAACACCGGACACTTTGGCCTTCAACGCCCATGGGAATGTTTGCTTCATGGAGCAGCTCAGCGGTGAGTCTATAGCTTGGGCAAACTGTCGTTTCCTGTATTACTTTTTGGACATTCATACCCCTTTATTTTATGTACCTAATTACAACGCCTTGTTATTGTTTCTGACTGTTTGCAGGGTGTTTTATATATATTCTGACACTGGATTGGACTTCCACTGATCATGCAGTTAGTGTCAGTCAGGCAAAGTGCTAAAGCTTATATAGGCAAATGAGAGAAATCAGTTTCATATTTTAAATATACCAGATTAGATCAGAACTGCATTGCAGAGTTTAAAAGTGAGGCCGCCCCTGAACGGCAGCTTGAGCTTTTTGTTTGACACACAGAGAGAAGATGCCCTTTTCCCTTCAGTGATTTGTTGCTCCGATCTGTATCAGCTTCAATTTGCAAATTCCTGCCTGAAAATACTCTGTCAGTGTCTCCCTGGATGTCTCGTGCTTTGCCGAGGTCCGCAGGTCTGTCTCAATTTGCGCATGCAACATCTTTTACCCACTCACAGTGCTGCGGGGCCCCGTGACATTAAATGAAAAGCAGTCTGTGAGAACCTATTATGCCTCACCTCTTCTATTCTCCTTGTTTCCTTTGCATCTAATCACATATACGAGCATGCATGCACTGTTATATGCACTGCAGCATACACTTATTCCATCAGAAATTGATAAGCATCGATTAGATCAGCAGAGTTGCCGGGGGGATTGTTGTTGTGGTAACAGCTTGGATAGCCTTACAACAGTCACCCTGCTCACACACATACTCACAAACACTTCACAGTCGCCGTGGCATTCGTTAAAGTGTTGCATCCATTTTTAATTTCCGCACATCTCTTCAGTCAGCAATAGAGACACTTTGAAGTGATGTCTTGATTACTCTGTCAGCTAAAATTCTTCACAGTCTCATTTGTTGCCATGCTTTATTGGATTGCATTCAGTCCGTTGGCTATGATTCATACTGTGAGCACAGAAAGAAACTGCAGTGCCCACATTACCCTTCTTGTGTTAGTTCTACTGAATACAGTTCATCTATATCATTCCTCACAGCACTACACTCCCAGCTTTCTCTGCTGCACAGCTCCCTATTGATTCCTTTTAATTGAACTGTTTGTCAGATTGCAATGCAATTTCAAGCGGACACATGCTGTAGCGGTCAATCCCATGCCCACACACAAACAGGCTCTAACACTGTATCACACAGTGACCTTGAGGGGCTTTGATGATGGATCTCAGTGGGAACAGCAGTTGCCATGACACTTCAGTGCTGTTCATTTTAGGTGATTTACTGTTGCAGTAATATCAGGAAGGTAAACGTGATGTCGTTGTGGGTGTTTTGGCAGCATTTGCATTTGCTAAAGCAGAGCCACACTAACAAAATGTGCTCTAATGGTTTGTATACGGCGATGACCAAGAAAAGCTTCAATTTTTTCCCCCACAAGGTTTCACATCACAAGCTGTTCAGTTTCTGATGAAACAGTGCCGGCTGTGCGCTGCGGGAAATACGATCAGCACATTTGGAGAGCGTGTTGAATCTTTGATATTGCTCAGCTCGTGCTACCTGTTGTGCTAAAATGCTGTAGGCATACATGACTCACTGAGCTCCCACTATCACCCTGGAGGCAACTACGTCACTGACAACGGCTGTCTTTTTTCCCCCCTCTCCTTCACTGCCCATTTCACTGTGTTACAATATGTCCCTACTACAAAGAGCTTAAATGTCTTGCCCTTTTTTTTTTGCTCCTGACTGACCTTAAATCTTTCATGTTTTTTTTTAACATTGTGCAGGAGATGTGAATATTTAAAAAAAAATAAAACAAAGAAAATGGTGAGTAAAAGAAAAGAAACAAGAAAAGAAAGAGAGAAGGAAGACAAACCATTAAAAGAAGAGGAGAATACGGTATGGCAAGACCAGGAATGGAAAGGAAAGGTAGTAGAGATTAGATCAAGAGGGAAGGTTAACAAAGTAAGGAAAGGATTGATTTTGTTGACACCAGAAAATTCCAAAAAAAAAAATTAGGAGAGCAAGGAAATAGGATAAAGAAATGAAATAAAAGATGTGAGGGGAGAGAAGAGGACAGCTGAGGAGGAAGGAAAGAGATGAAAGACAAGGGGAGATGAAAAACCAAGGCAATGAGAAAAAGGATGACCAAAAAGAGAGGCAAGGAAAGGAGTGAAAGGAAAGAGCAATCTAAGCAAAATGGAAGGAGTAAAATGAAAAAGAGGGAAAGAAGAGCAAGGAGAGAGTGGAGAGAAGAAAAGGCAAAGAGTGGAATCTTGATCAAACCAAAAGGTTGGGAGATGGCAGGAATGAGAAGGAAAAGGCGAGGGAAGTGAGGGAACATCAAAGGAGAGGAGACAAAATGTTTAAGAGTTATGGAGAGGAGATCAGAAACAGACAGATGAACATAGGAATGGGGGAGACCATGAAAGAGAAGAGAAAGGGAAGAAAAGAGGCCAGGAAAAGAGAGGAGAAGACAAAAGGAGAGAAGGAGAAATGAATGAAGAAAGGAGGGGGGGGGCATGTAGGGGGGGGCATACAGGTGTGTCAAGGTAATAGGCAACATTAGGTAAAATTAAATAAAAAAAAGAAGAAGATTAATTTAAAGAGGTGATAAAAAAAAAGCAAAAGAAAAAGGACATTAAAAGAAAAAGTACAGAAATTGACAGTGACCTCTCTGCACCAGGAGTGATAGCATAGCAGGTAAACCCAAAACTGTCATGACCCACTTTCTTCCCTTCTTCCTTCCCATCTTCTCCTAAGTCCACTTGAGGGAGTGCGTGTTAGATTTGTGGTGATGCTTCCATACATCTGGATGTCCAGTCTAAGCACTGGCCTATTTCAGGGGGAGAAAGTGAAGAACACTCCTCTGTGACTGCTTCCTGTTCTGATTGCATGAGCAGATTGCTCATGTCTTGTTTGCCTGGGATTATCTCTGACACATGCATTAGGCAAATGAACGGGAGCGTCTGCACTAGCCCACTGAACCGTTATGGTTTAGTATGCCGGATACATATTTCTCTGATTTGCATCTCATTATGGGAGATCCTTAGCAAGTAGGTTACAGTACAGACCTGAAATGACCGTACTTGAGTGTTTACATCAAACACCCTGTTTGTTCCCACTTTGATGAAACGATGATGTGCTGTATGCTTTACAGACATGCTAAACGGTGCAGTTAATCGGTATGCTTTCAACCTGCAGATGATCCAGAAGGCTCCTTCGTGCCTCCTGAGTTTGACAACACGGGCAGCACGTTTGAGGTGAGAAATGTTGAGTCTTCTTTGGTCAAAGGTGCACACAATCATTCACCCCTGGGAGTTCCTCAGTACAGCGCGCAGTCAGGGGCACCTTGGTGATGTTTGCTGAAAGAGAGGAGAGTGTTGTTTGTTCTCCCTCCTCACCTTAAGCTCTCTATGCAAGCCAGCAATCATCCAGTTAGCATACGCTCACCTCTGTCACCTCTCTTCCTGATTGCAAACTAGTTTACATTTTCATGCTTTTCACGTTGATTTTTCTTTGTAGGCAGATTTATGGCGGCTGTGAAACCTCTTCAGAGGTAACAGGTGTCACAGCATTCTGGCAAAATGCTGCTCAGGTGTCAGAGACAGCTGTTATTCTTTTAAACAAACAATTTAAAATATTAAATCAATTATTTCTGAAGTGACAGCTGTGCATTGGATCTCGGAAACATTCAAATTGACCCATTCAAACAGTCACAGGGTGACTGAGGCGTAACCTGCTCCGGCACACCTTATTGCTCAGCGTACGTTATCAGCTATTTAAAGACAGACACTTTTGTGATATAAAATTCTGACTTCCCAGCGCACGTCAGCAGCTCTTTAATCTTGCTTTGTCAAGGGTCTCACAGCAGGTCAGTGTTATTTCCCATCTTGTGATTGTGTTTTCATGTTGTTGTGTTTAGAGTTCTTGTTTTGCACCGCTGAGCCGCTGTGCAAATTAAATAATCTGGTTGAACCTTTGCTCATAAAGAACGTGCCACTGGGCAAATTTTACAGATGAACATTATTTATTATTAATCAGTGTGTATGTTGATATTTCATCACGGTTATGTTTTATGCAGGCGCAGAGTGAGAAAAGCCGGTTTTTAAAATTTTAAATATGTGTGCTATCAGCGATTTGGAAACAAATAGCAGGCTACACACTGCGTTGCCACTTTGATTACTCATGCGTGCACAGTCCATTTCACTTCAGGCAAGGAGGTCTTCTGTGAATTCTACCTTGCATTATACTTGACTGCATTGTTTTGAGAGGTGTTTCTACTTTGCTTTCCTCTCCATTTATATTCACGAGCAGTATGAAATGTTAAAAACACCAGAATATAACGCGCTTCAGTGTAACAGTGTAACCGTGACATTGCAGCATATTATTTATATTATGGCAGAACAGCTGTATTGGATTGCATTATATTGATCCTGGATGGGTGAATTAGCAGGTGCTTGTTTTGCTCTCATCTTCAGCGGGAGTCAGATTGAAGTGCAGGAGTTTAACCTCACAGCTCATGTTTGTTGCACTGTCTGACCTCTTTTAAGCAACTGACCATATTTCCAGACCTTAGTGATTCACTTGGCCAGCACACCGTCTTATCATGACCAACAGAAACTTTGGCCGCAGCTCTGAAAATAAGCATGCAGTTTAAATCAATCCAAATTTTCATGTAACATTCTCCAGCCTGAGTCTAATGAAATACTTGATCTCGTTTGTCTGACTGCAGCATTTAAGCATGAACCTCTTTATCGCTGAATTTACGTGCTTTACACTGTAAGATGCTTGCAGCTCCGGGTATAAACACATCTGATTAGTCTCCTCTGTACATTTATCTTTGGTCCTGCTGCAATTCTTTAAAAAAAAAAAAGTCTGCATTATTCTCACTGGGCTTAATAAATGTTCATATCCATTATTTATGCTTTTTCAGGATGGCTGAGTGCAGCTATGTAACCATTCTATTCATCTTTATAGACTCCTCTGTACATCTGTGTCTGCCGGATTAAAGGGACGGCACTGAAAAAGACTTTATTGTCGCAAAACAGAAAAACGCCCTTTATGTGACTGAATTCTAAAACATTCAGTTTCTTCTGTGGGAATTAAAATGTGAAAGTCACACTCGGCCACTGAGTGGTGCAACTTTTCTCACCACCACGTGAATACATTTACAGCACACTTATGTAACTGGATTTCAAAGCAAACTTTCAAACTTTGCAGTCTTTCTAAAGAACTTCTTCTTCGTTCACATTTGTTTACCACATAAGTATGGGTCCAGCCCGCTTCAGCTGCTGGGGACGATTGTTATGCGTGGGTTGTGAACTCTAAAGCACCTGGTTCACATCCGCTGCCGTCTCAGGGCTGACCATAATATCCACTGTCAGTGAAGCAAAGCAAAACAACAGCTCCGTCATAAATATGTATGCATGGCAGTGATGTGTAGCAATTATGGCCTATAAAGTCAGAAAGGGATGCTGTATTTTAAGCTTTTCTAAAGTCATTCACAGATTCAGATCTCTGTGTGTAATGTAAATTCACAGCTGCAGCTGCTTCATGATAATGATAGTGTTTTCTCCTTGTCTGCCCCTGGCTGCAGGGCCATGTTTATTCTCTGGGGTCGACACTTTCTGCCGCACTGAACTTTGTCATCGAGCCAGAGCTGGAGGCAGATCTGGGAGAAGAAATCCAGAGGCTGTTGGAGCAGATGCAGGAGAAGAAGCCTGAGGACCGCCCTCTCCTGCAGGTACCAAAATCCTGCTGACTCTTTATTACTGCAAGAATGGTTTATAGAAAGCTTTGTGCTTTACACAGTGGGCGAAAGCCTTGGAATAATTAGAAGTCTCACTTCAGCAGTTGTTTTGTTTTGGGATCCATATTAAAGTTATTACAACTTAATTTTTACAAATGTTAAAACTGGGTGGTATTGCTTTTTTGACATGTAGGGAGACACAAGAAAATACTGAAATAATACACTGATACAGTGTTTACAAGAATGCCTATTATAAAATGTGTTGTTATGAATATAGAGAAAAAGAAGTTAAAAGTAATATTACTGTCACAGTGGTCTGATAAGATGGATAATGATTGGTCAGTAGCAATGTATAATCACTGCGCATTAAACCAAACAACTCTTCAGAGCCCAGCACTGCATCATTTCTTTACAGTCAGTAGAAATGTATAAATGCTTTACGTATAATTACTGTGGTTTTAAATAATGTCTGCTTTTCATCAACTATTGGACAAACTAACTGACAGTGTGTGTGTGTGTGTTCGTCCGGTCAGTCTGTGCTCTTGAGCAGCATCAAGTGGAAATTCTGAGTCACTGCAAATTTCAGAGTCACACAGTTGGAAGCCCCCTCGCTTTCAGTCTACTGCAAAATAAACACAAAGGAAAAATGCAAGTAAAAAATGTTAATAATAATAATAATAATATTTTTAACCTGAAGAATGTTTTTTTTTAAAAACACATTATATACGGTACTGTCTAAAGTGAAAATAGGTGATATATAATTGTGACATGACTTTAAGTTACGTCACTTGTAAATGTGCTACAAGTTTACGAGAACCCTCGCAAAAGTCTCAGGGAAAGATTTGTTTGCATAGAGAAGCAGTTACTAAAATGTGCGATCATACAGAATTAGACAATTCTTCCTCTTGATTGAGATGATGGGTGGCAAAGAAGAATAACAAAATGACAATAAACAACAAACTAGTCAATAATACCAAGAAATCATCTCTCTAAAAACAGCTAATTGAAAGAGGATGTCAAGACATTTTTTTTATTGCATTCAGATGCATTACCCAGGGAAAAATAATCATTTAAAGATAAACAACAAATCTTTAAAAAAAAAAACAGAATATGTTTATCCCTCTTAATAATTAACATTCAAAATCAGTAAAACGTGCTTTGTTCTGTGGGATGAATGAATACAAAACTGCATAAACGTCAACCATAAAGGTCAATAATCCAGTGAATATCCTCAGTTATAATACGCGCCACAGTGAAGCACCTGATCTGATGGGTTTTGAAATACAATCAAACCAATGTTAATGTAGGAGGAATAAAACTGAAGAAGTAGCACATATGTATGATTCTATGTTCGGTTGTCTGTTTGTGTATGTGTTGCAAACCTGCAAGTGTAACGCTCCCACAGGACATCCTGTCTCTGGCTGAAGCACGGCTGTCCCACACCTCCTCTGCAGCTGTGTGCCGGAAACTCTCCTCAATTGGACGCCGCGTGCTCTCCATTGAATCCGTTTCAAACTTTCAAGGTTATCATGTTCATCGTGTGTATTCAAACAGATCAGCGTTTAGCCTCTTCCGTGATTTCTCCTGCTGTTATTTTCTTTCTTTGTGCATCCACAGATGGGCAGGAAGGCTCCTGGGAGGCGAGATGGCAGCATTCCAAACCTAAATGTCTTCTTAAAAGACTGAGCTCAGATGACGGCACCAAAGACCTGCGTGATAGTTCTGTCAAGACAAATGGTCTCTCCAGGCAGCAGGTATCGGACATGTTTCTAGAAAATATAGGAAGCAGCTGGAAGAAGAAATATTTTAATTAAGTTACACTGCCAGCAAACAGTTTTTCTTTATTTGACCTAGAATGTTATTGGCCCTGTTTTAGAGTTGTTTCAGTGGTTGAAACATACTTTTTCTTGAATTTGTTGACTTTGCTGAATGAGCTAGGGAGACTTGATGAAACACGATTTCAGAAAATTTGTGGGCAGATTCAAGCGACATGTTAACACAAACCCAAAAGCCAACATTTACAATATTCAGCTGTATTTATAAAAAATGTATTTCTAACATTACTGTGCAATTTGCTGAATTTTTACAGTCTTGTGTTGTTGCAATTTCAATCACAGCCGCAGGATTTATTAATGTTAAACACGGGAAATTTTTCAAATAATAATCCCTGTGAGCCAAATGCTCAGGCTTCAGATTTCTCTTAATTCTTGCCATTTTTTGTATCCTTGGATCTGTTTGATGTCAAAGAGAGATGATGTTTTGAGATCTCAGGCATAAAACTCCAGAATCAAATATAAAATGGAATAATACAGATTAGTATGAGAATATAAAGAATAAAACTATGGAGCTGGAAATAAGCATAATAGGATTAGGATTTTTATCCTTTCTACTTCAGTCTGCTCAGTTATCTAAACTCTAGTTTCTCTTTTTACCGTCTATATAATTACGTTTATTTTTGCCTTCAGAACAGCTGAAACAAATGATAATGTTCTCAATCTGCAGCTGTGTGGGGGCTGGGATTCCTCTCTCTGGGCTGAGGACATGGAGGGCAGTGAAAGAGACAGCTTGAGCCTGTCAGATGAGATGGATTGCCGCTCTCACAACAGCTCCCCAGTGAGGAGGAGAGCGCAGCAGAGGCTGAACAGAGTGAGGGGGGCCCTTAACCGCTCCTGCTCTGTCCCGGACTCCAACAACCCCCCCTGCTTCTCCACTCCAAGTCATGGAGATATCAGTATACCAGTTTCAGACCTCACTGAGATAGGAGCAGACGAGCACTTGAGCTGCAAGTCTGCGTGGAGTAAACAACTTCACAGACTCAGCCGGGGAATGTCCTGTGAGTCGTACCCACACTGTAACTCTGAGGACTGTGGGGAGATGTCCCAAGACAATGAGGATGCTGCAGAGACTGGACAGACCGATATTCACGAGTGCCAAAGTCAGTCTAAGGAGTGCGCCCAGGACTTAGCATCATCGTGTACTTCCCTGAATATGGATCAGGATTCTTCTGAAGACCAGACTTCATTGAACCACAGTCTATACATTCCTAATAACTACATGACCAAAAGCATGCTTTGCCTGAATGAAGAATCTCAGGATGAGGTTAGTCATTGCCCGACAGCCTTTAGATTTATAGTTCTGTATATACATATTTTATGAAGCTTATGTGTAAGTTCAATAAGGAAGATCTGTAATCTGCTTAACTGGGTGTTTGGCTGCAATGTTTATTCTTGACATCACTTCCTTTTTACATGCTGTCAAGCTCAAAACTGTCATCGTTGCTCTAGGCCAATCATCTTTCTTCCTGCCTTCTTCAAGCCAATCAGCTTCCACTCTGCGTACTTCTCACCGCTTACCGGTCGTTCTCCCTTGCAGACTCATTCGTGCAACCCACGTCCTCCCCATCTCCACCTAACTCAAATCACTCAGTGCTCCATCTTTATCTTCACTACCTCCAGCATCTAGACTCCTGGGGCTCCAGCCTAATTCCTATTATTCCTATGTGATTCCATTCTGCCATATTGGATCATCGGAGTCTAATCGCCTGATTCTCTATAATAAATCATGTTCAGTTCCTCCTAATGATCTCTCCTTATTGAACTTGAAGTCATAACTAATGTCACTGAGCTTTCATAAAGTAGCTAGCCAAGATTGCTGATATTATAAGGGAATCAATTTTGTTCTAAATACTTCACACCTTCTAAAAAGAGAGATACAGTAATGTAAAAATATCGCTTTTCAGATTTTTCCAAATAATTAATCATCTTTGAAACAGCGTAGTCAGATGAAACGCTCACCCGCACAGTTCTCACACCTGCAAAACCATAAAATTAGAGTCAAGTGACAGACTAATCACAGTAACTCAGCAGAGATAGAAGCATTAAAAATAGATTAGAATTGCTTCAGTTAGAGTTAATGAAGCCTTCTGAGGAAACAGCTGAAACTCTTTAATCTGCAACACATTCCCTCTTTTTTATAACTTGGTTTGTTCTTGTTATTTTCCTTCCAGTGGATCTCTCTAAGAGAGTTACTTACTCGTTGCGGACGGAGGCTGACGGTTAATGAGCTGTGGGCTCTCTGTTACACCTGCCTAAACTCACTGCAGACCTACATTGACTTTCCAGGTGATTTTACCCACTGTGGTCTCAAAATCAGAAAGTAACTCTCCCCACAAGAGCAGCTTCCTCTTCCTTTCAGAGCTGGCTCTTACAGTAGTGGTGGACTGGTAGAAAGTTTGAGAGCAAAGAGAAAAAAGGAACTAAAAATATTATGTAAATTACATTGTGTTTTTGCTCATATTTCTTCTGTGTGGCTGATTTTTCTCTGTTAGCCTATTTATGCCTGGACACGATGCATGTGGGCTGCGAGGGGGAAGTGCTTTTTTTGAAACCTAAAAATATAGGTAGGTTTACTGTGAGCGTCTGTTGTGCTGTTCATTAAAAATTCACTCTTAACACTCTGGAGTTATGTTGACTTTAGTAACTAACTGTAAGTGTTCTTTGCAGGATCCAAAGATGAATTTTATCTTGCTCCTGAATATCAAGAGCATGGAATCGTAACTGAGAAGGTTGGTCTGTCAGAACTGCTTTTACTCATTTTTAGAGTAGACTTAAAAAACTTTAAAAAAAAATGTTTTCTTCTGTCTTTGCTCAGGTTTGTGTGTATGGCGTTGCTGCCATACTCTGGGCCACAGCCAAGTTCACTTTATCACCTAATCAAAAACTGGCGATGCCTCGCAAACTAAAGAGACTGCTCCTGGAGATGGCTAAGAAGACGCCTATCGAGAGACCTACCATCGAAATGGCTAAAAAAGTATCATAACCCATTCTTATTAAAGAAAAAAAGTGAATTGTTACTTTAATCCAACACTTAACCTGCTAGTTTTTCTCATTTTAAAATCTTTCACATGGTTGCAAATTATCTGTGCGATCTGTGCCTGACGCTTCTAGATCTGCAGCTGCCTGTTGCTCTGTTTTCTGCTCTGAACAGACACAAAAGCGCCAGAGTCTTCTGCTAAATTAGCCTTAAATTTGCCATCACAGGGTTTCAGCACTTTTTTGATTCCGGTATTCCCACTGAAATCCCTCCATCTAGGGACATTTCTGTCTTCAGAGGGTTTTTGTGAAAACATAATATGACAATTTGATATTAGTATCTGCACTTTCTTTATTGTGTTCTTTCTCCACAAATACAAGCTGGGTTGTAAACTTGGTTGAGAACAAACAGAAGCCTCCAGTTATCTTTCCCGGGTAGGGAGGATTGCGTATATTTTTAGACAGAAGTCAGAGGGTTATTGACTTTTTTTTCTTAGCTGTTTAAAATGCGGTACAGATTTTCCAGTTGTTACAGCGCCATTTCACAGACCCCCAAGCACTGCAATCCTCCACTGTTTCTAGTTCAAGGCTACTATTGAACATTTCTGGACAATAATACAGACTTTGTAGTGACTTTTGACAGTAGACACAAACATGGTTCCAATGATATCGTAGTATCCTTGTGACTTTTGCTGTAGCACAAATTTAATTAGATACAGCATTTCTCGCCCCTCTAAAGAATCTTTTATGAAGGTTAGTGCAGCCAGTATTTCCGCTTATGAGCAAATATGCATTCAGTACTAATTAGTTCATGCTAAAATGCTAAAAAAAAAAAAATAAAATTGATTAGTA
>VUQJ01025038.1:12986-37162 GCA_015108635.1 Andinoacara biseriatus
CCGTTCCAAACAAACCATATGTGTTCAGTCTTTGTATAATTGTACTGTCGTGAACATTTAACATGGTAATTGAGGCTTGTAGAGTCAGATGATTGAAGCTCTTGGTTTTTGGTTTGCTTTGCTTTGCTTTGCACGATCTGACCTTGGGGTGAATTTGCTGGGTTGTCCGCTCCTGGGAGGGTTGTGGAATTGTTAATACACATCCGATTGCTCCAGACCTGCAGTTTGCTAAAATGTTTGCTTAATAGAGGTATTCATACTTGCTGATGATCAGTCAATCAAGTCCATTTGATTTGCAGCACTTGACAGCTACTTACCGTCTTAATTCCTATGGAATGGTAAATCGACCTGTTATTGAATATATCTGATAAGAAGCCCGAAAGTTTCACAGTGTAATGAAGAGAAGCACAAACTAAAAGACACATCAAAAATCAAAAAGAGCAGTCAGAAGCTCAGTACAGCTTTGTGTGTTGTATCGCTGTTTTCTTTCAGTGTTATTAGTTGGAGTGCACTGACTCCTGTCTTGTTGGCAGAGTGAATAGTCACTTTTGTCTAGTTTCTTATTTCCTCCCATTTCAATTACTGTACTATGTTCAAGCCGTTTGTTTTCATTTCTTGGTGGTGTTTTCAATTGTTTACGTCTCTCAAATGCTCAAATAATCTGACTCAGTTCTTAGTTGCTCTGTTTTGCCATATTGGATTTACAGTAGGTTTTCTTTGGCAATCGTTTGGCTGCTCCAGACTCTGTAGTTGTGAAAAAGCCATGTATTCTTGTTGAAACTGCAACGTAACAAGCCTTGTAAGGCTTTTCTAGATTTTTTTTTTGTGTGTGTGTGTGTGTGTCCATTTTATTTTACAACCCAGGTGATTTAAAATAACAGCATTAAAAAGGGAAAATTTAACGAACTATACATTTTTACGTGCTGTGCTGGTCAGCGTATAAGTGGTTACGATATTATTTTCATGACTGATTAATCTGCTGGATGCAACAAAATTAACTAGCAAAAAATTATCCTAATCATTATTAATCAAAATCATTATTAAGAAGCTACATTTTCAGCTTATCTATTACTGAAAAAAAAATCACCTTATTTAACAAAAAGCTGATGATTAATTCTGAGGTTGATCTGGTTCATTTCACAGTTCAGCCAGAAACACTATAGCCAAAAGGAAGGCGCAGTGGGCTGAGCAGCATCAAGACCCCAGCACAAAAACGAGCAGTCAGTGACAACAGATATGAAATTTAGGTCAAGTCAAATACATCTAAGTGGAGCACAAGTGGAGGAGGGTTACTAAGCAGTTTGCAGAGGCAGTTTAATTAGCTCTATCTTTATGAGATTTATTAAATGATGTACAGTATAAGTGGGTATCATCTTAGCCTACATGTGTGAGTATGTGCCAACAGTAATCCCTGGGCACACATACATGGCAGTCTACAGGATTACAAACTGAACAAACGGTATAGGAGCAAATTGAAAATTACATCAGCTGACATGTCCACACACCTGTTTTCTTTCACATGTTGGAATGGCGCATAACTAAAAAGCACCTAACACTGGTTTCTTTGTCTCTGTCTCAGGCCCTCAAGATAATTCGGGTATTGCATTGAAGAACCTTTTTTGCTCCAGTCCAGACGCAGAAGCCCTAGAGGTGAGAGAGTCATGTCCTTGAATACACCCAACAACAACAACACCACCATCACACACACATACACACACACTCACACACACACACAGAGTGGCTCACATCCTGTCATTCACACATTCTGTACACCCACACAGTCCTATGCTATCTCTCACATACAGTCCTTCACGCTCTGCAGTACAGTACCTCCCACACAAACACACACAAACTATCGCAGACAGCTTCAATATAAAACCTCTTTCAGTTTGTCTCAGCCTTGCATCCTGCAGAACTTTAAAGAAAGACCCCTCACTCCCCATCACCCTGCTAATGGCTTAGAAATATCTTTTCAATTAATTCTTTTCTTTAGCATTGCAGGGAAGCTGTGTTGTGTCTCAGTGGTATTGCAAGGATTTTTTTTTTTTTTTGCCAAGTCAGGTTGACATTGAGCTTGTTGTTAACATTGTATGCTTGTCTCTGGTCACCCTGGAAGAAAAACAACAACATGGAGAGCCTAACATCTCCTGAAATCACAAGGCCATCCAAACGAGTCCGGATATCTGTCGTGGTAAGAGCCATCGATCTGGCTGCCCAAATGCCTGGAAACTGTCTGTCAACCGGTTCATAAGTCAATCAACTGATTTGTCACCCAACCATTCCATTCCAGGGCTAATCCTACATGCCAATGGATTATGATCTGGGCCAGGCTCTGCCAAAGCCCATCTGTACCATTGTGCCAAAAAGTGCAGAATACCCTCTTTCTTGTCCAACCTGTAACCCCATCTGACCTTTCACTGCCTCTAGTTGCTGATATTATTGGTGAAGGCTGCCATCCATTCAGCTTAACTAGTTTCCATTGGTCTGATGGTCAGTTAAGGTTGTGCAGAACACTTGACCACTGAAATCCACTACTGCTAAGCGCTAATGCCACATGTGCTTTTTATGATGTTGTTGCTGGGAGCTCAAAGCCATTATCAGCAGAACCACCTCTTTTAGTGTTTGGATAAAACTGACGATGGGGTTTGCACAATCAAAGATGCTCCAGTCTGCAAGGGAAACATTCAAATTTTCTACAAAAAAATCTGACACATGAGAAAAAAACAAACAACAAAAACAAACAAACAAAAAAAAAGTATTATTTTACTATCACTAAATTGTACCTAAAATACTCAAATGCTGCTTTTGAGTTCATTTTTATTTTTATTAAGCTTAAGCTAACTTAAGCTATCGTAAGTTAGCTTAAGTTGAATAGGAAAATTTAGTAGTGATAGAACAATCATGATCAACCCTAATGAGAATATAAAACAGAATTTCAGCCTGAAATCAAAACTTGAAATAAATAAATTAAAAAAATTAAAGGAAACCTGTTATCGTGCTTCTTATTTTCTGTCATGTAAAACATTGCCAGACTTTCAAGCAATGAGGTCAGTGTATGTACAAGCAATCCTAGCGAGCTACAAACTCGGGCTTCACACTGCTCTAGACACGCTGTTTTAGACATGTTTTTGCTTCTTTTGACTTTGTTTGATGTCAGTGAGAGGGCATAGAAGCTCCACCTACCTTCTCTTTAAACCTTGTTCATGAAGAGCTGGCAGACAGAAAAAGTTTGCTGACAGAAAGATGCAAAGAAGTTAAAATGGCTTGTTTCGGATTGTGGATGAACTAAGCTGTTGCACCAAGGCCCAGTCTAAGATGAAAATAATTATATTGAATTGTGAATCATGCAAAGTTACGTTATTAGAGTCCCAAAATAAAAAATGTGCAGTCTTTTCCACTGTGACATTATGTTGTGGAATTGTGGTCAAGTATTCTGCAAGGACAGTGCTGTTCAATCACGCATGCTGTGCTGTCTATCATCAGCTATGTCACCCAAGGTGTCCAATCAGTGATTGCCTCCCAGAACTGGCCCGTCCCTGTTGCTGGAGTGCAACTGATTTAAAAAGCTCTGGTACACAATGTCTTGAGTATTCAGTGGAGGGAGGGAAAAGCCGTGTAGTGGCAAACTCCTCTTTGCATGCATAATTGAATATCAGGATAGGAACATCATATCTCTTCATTAGTATCAAGCAGGTATTTGAATGACAGCATTCCAGCACAAACTCAAATGAAAAACTCGAGAATATCACTACAAACTGGGATCTGTACCCAGTCGTCTAATTACTGCAGCAGTGATGCATGTCAATCAATGAAGCAAGCGTCTGATTATGAATTTAGGAAAATTATCCATGATACAAGATCAGCCAGCGATGCATGACAAGTGATCACACATCAGCAGAGATCAATTCCTGAAAATCAAACACCATTAAGGTCAATACATCATGTATTCTGACAGAATAAGTTCACATTTGTTAATTAATTAGCATCAATGATTTATTCATAATCTAGCCTTTGTTGCATCAAACTGCCACATTATTTTTCACTCATCACTTATGTGATTTTATTTACTAGGAGCCACCACCCGGCCTAAAGAGTTTCTTTGGGGTGAGCATGTTGTCCACGTTGCTTTGAAATGTTTTTGATTTAATATCTATTTCAATGTAGTATTCAAAAGCAATGCGATTTTAGTTTTTGATTTGAACATTTTCACTTTTGCCACAACATGAACATGCATATCAAACACACTATTTTAAAAAAAAAAAAACATTAGGTAAGAAAAACCACTTTATTTTCACTCTTTTCAGCATGCAACGTTGGAGTCCTGGAGCCATTAGTCTGATTTCCCCACTATTATAAGACTTAAGTGGAGCACCTAAATATGTTCTTTTTTTTCTTTTTCATAACAGCTGAGACAAATGAACAATAAAAACAACAAGGTTGAATGTTCACTAAAGGTCTGGTCCTCTCTGACACGCACTGCAGAAAGCAAAGAGGTTGGAGAATCAAAAGATGACATTTTACAGGCGTTTACAGCAACTGCATGACATTTAAGTCATATGGTCATTGCAATATTGAACAGTCGAATCACATATTTTCTATATGGAAATGAAAACCTCAAAGTTCAGATTATACAATAGACAGTGACCAAACCACTGCAACACAGTGCTGCACTAGTATGTGGGAACAGATGGTTTTGACTCCTCAGAGGCTCGTACAAATAAGCTCATCATCACACAATCAGACATATCCCCATGAGAAGCATCTTTTACATGTAGAAATATATAAATGTATATTTTTTTTCTAAATTTAGGCTAGGTGTGATTTTTTTTTTTTTAATCAAATCTAACTCCGTAGGCCTTGATGACTTTTAGACTTTAACAGAAATTTGCTCAGTGCAAACTAAATTGGTGAATTTAAGTTGAAGTGAAGTCTTGATTTATTTTTTTTTCTTTTGAGCCAAAATGAGACTTAAAGGAGCACCTTTTCTAATGAATGATGATTGGTCAGTCAGATTTAGCCCCAACAATTCCTTATTCTTGGTTTACAGCAGTGTTCAGTCTTTAGACAGAGATCATGGCCGTAACATTTTAGATATTAAGGGGCTTCTATTGAAGCATAGGCAACTCTGCAGGTTGACGCTAAAGGGGTACCAGGTCACTTAAAAGTAAGACCACGGGGCCCTGACCAAGCAACTGTATGATGAGTTGGGAGTAGGACCGTCCTGTTCTTCTGACTCTCAGTCATTGTGTTAGTGTGACTCTGTTAGCACTGGTAATGATTTAGACTTGAGGCATCAAAAAAGCTACATTAGTTTCACATTTCAGTGACAATTATTGAAGTGTGCACACATTTTCAATGATTGAAAAGCACAGAATAGTGTCACATCATTTTTCATCTATTGCTTCAGGGACCATGTGCATACCCATGGTGTACAGCTGATGAATTACACTGAACAGTTTTGTTGATAAGTAAGGCAGCTTTTAAATTATGCACTTTTCCCATCAAATATGTCCAATGGTTCTCGAAGGGCTTTTCACCCCAGCACCATATCAGGTGTGATTTTTTTTTTTTTTTTCTTTTTCTTTTTTAAATACATATAGCTCTGTAATGAAATTTCTCTTGGCTATGAAGTACCACAAATGTGGTCCCAAAATGCAACACTTTGGTTCCTTAAGTAACACAGCAGAAGTCAGACTTGCCTTGAGGAATTGAACAAAAAGTGTGAAATTAGTAACAGAGGAGGCATGCTGGGAGTGTTCTTTTTTTTTTTTCTCTTCTCCATTTGGTGGCATAAAATTTGAACCCCAAGGCTTGTATTTCTCACCATGACAATACAATGTTTGTGTGGAGCTGCATGCTGGCAAAAGACCACAGAAACTGTAACACACAGGAGGAACTTTAGTTTGAGTTGAATTACCAAATTAATTTATTTGCGTGTAATAATGAAACAGATTAATCAAACAGAAATGTTCCTGTTTCACATGTTTATCCAAGAAGAACAGCTCATTAAATGCTGTGACTATCTTTGAGGCAACATCTACAGAGCAGCTCAGCACGCCTGCGTTTTGGCTGTTTAAAAGTTCCATCGATCGTCCCTGTGCGGCGCTCCATTAAGGGTCACAAAATATAAAAACTGCCAAAAGTCATCACTGCTACACCCCTGTTCTCATTTTAGTGAAATTTGAGCATCCTTATTGATTCACCACAGCATGTTGCGTTATTTCAAGGAAATTATATGTTTTCATTAATCCTCATCATAGCCATAAATGGTACAGTAGAACAACACAGTGCCACGAGTCCTGCAGAGGGTTTTATGAGACTCCCTATTACTCCCTATTCATACAGGCATAGTATTAAGTGTAGTATTAAGTGTGTGTGTGTGTGGGGGGGGGGGACGATCTGTCTTTATTAATTGTGGTTGCTTATGCAAATGCAGCATTTAAAATGGTAACAAAAAAGTAGCAGACATGTTTCAACAAGCACCAAGGTCATGTGACAATCACAGGATAGTTCAATTATAATTTCTTTGATTTCTAATCAGTTGGCGTGTAATCTTCATACTGTATATTAGGTTTTGTGCTTTGATTAAACTTGAATTCCTTAAGCTTATTTTTAGCTCAGCTGTTTCAAAGAAAAAAAATCAAGCTATGGCCTTAGCAGCATCTGTTCCACTAAAACTTTAAACATTGGCCACAACTCGAGAACGATGCGACCTAGGATGTTCAAATTGGCACCACTAAGTTTGAATGTCGGCACCCTTGACCTGAAGGTAAAGGTCAAAGTTCACGTTTTCTGAAAATCACGTGAATGTGATAACTCTGAAGTTATCTGGGATGTTCAGATTCACACCATAGATACAGCAACTAAAACCTCAGCTTTTAAGGTGGTAGTAGTTAACCCGTTACTTAAAAAAAAAAAACACCATCATCAAATTTTGCGTAAAAATAGTGCAGGAAAAGCAGGTTGACTTGCTGTACTGTGGTGAATTTACAGTAAAGCTCTGTGTTGGTATGGTGCACATGGCTGTGGTTTTCATGGTTAGGTATCAGAGATGTAGCAGAGATGAGTTTGAATTTAAGCTGATGATCCTTAGATTCAGTCACTGAATATTCCACCTTTATATCACCTCTAGAATAAAGAAAGTAGAAACATACTGTCTATACTGTCAGTGTAGAATATGGAAATCAGCTAAGATGGCTTGAGAAATACTGGGTTACATCCTGTTGAATGCAGTTGTGTAAATCCACAAGGAGCAGTTAACCTCAGAACAGCAGCACATGTCAGCTGATCACAACCTGCACACAAAGAAAATCTACTGGAGCACAGAATAGAAATTGTGAGTTGTGATTTTTTTTTTCCCCACTACAACCGATCTCAGGGTTCCCCCACCTGCTGAATCCCACTGTAACCCCTGACTGTACAAATTTTTTGTTTAGGTGATGTCACCCATCTACAATGTAACTAACAGCAAATGGAGCATTTTCTTTTAAATTCTCTTTCTTTCTCTCTGCTCATGTTTAACATAAGTATTCAAGCTGAGTGTATTCATTAGAATTAGAATTTAGATGGAAATTAAGTTTGTATTCTCATGTAATAATATTGTTTTATTACATTAATATAGCATGAGGTTTTGTTAGCATTGCACAAAAATAGCTGGTAGAAACATCCTCCAAAGGGCTGCTTTTACTTTCTTTTACTTTTTTTCCCGTACTTTTTCACTTTTGCTTGATTACAGAACGTGAATCGGTACTTCAACTTCTAGGTTATTTTTTAACACAGGTATTTGTATTTCTACAGTACAGAATGTCTGTACTTTTGCACTGAGTGTTTCTCCTCTTTTCAGTCTCTGTGTTTATACACCTACATTTAATCATTAGTTTTAATCATTAGTATTAATCTCACTCTCTTCCACAGCCTGTCTTTTGTCCTGTCTCTCTCCCTTCACCCCCATCCAGTCATGCTCCTCCCCAAGCCTGGTTCTGCCCCAGGTTTCTTCCTGTTAAAGGGGAGTTTTTCCTTCCCACTGTCACCAAGTGCTTGCTCATAAAGAGTTGTTTTGATTTGGGGGATTTCCCTGTAATTATTATATGGTCTTATCTTACAATATAAAGCACCTTGTGGCAACTGTTTGTTGTGATTTGGTGCTGTATGAACAGAATATAATTGAATTGAATCAAATGTTATGTAAACTTTTATGTACTACCTATACTTTTAAATTAAAATTTTAATTTTTTTTGGACACCAGTCAAGCTTCCAATGGTCCTCATCTGTCACTGTCTGTTGTAACTTAATAAGGTCCAATGATTTGTTGAGTGCACCCATGAGTCACATATTGTATGGACAGTACTGAGACAGATGGTGCATTATTAGTGCAGTGAAGTTGTTTTGGATGCATTAAGTGGGCCTAGAAGCATATTGGTCATTATTGTCTTGCAGTGACCCAATTAGTTATGAACCCCTGTTAGATACACACAAGTGTAAGCATTTAACCAAGCCTGCAGGCTTGTTTTCCCCATCATCAGGCATTATTAACATTCAGCAGTGTATACATGCACGGAGCAGAGGGCTTTGTGGATCACAGTGCTGCTCTCTGAGTCTGTCAAGGCTCTGCAGGCCCAAGCAGGGATATGGACAAACAAATTGATCTAATGTTTGTTCCTTTTCCTATTACTTCTGAGTTACACCCCCACAGCAGAAGAGAAATCACCTTCCAAAAGCTCTTTTCTTACACTTCTTCCACTCTTTGTACCACCATTTCACACTCTTTGTCCACCTCTGCGACTTCTACAAAACCGTCCTCCCATTGTTGTATCTCTGATATCTGTCCACACCTCCCCTCTTCACCCTCTCCCCTCCATCCTTCTATCTAGGCGGTGAAATATTGATGCAGGGTAAATGACATCAGTAGTGTGTTTCAAAGAAATGATTTCACCTCCCCGCTGTTTTTCTCATTATTGCCCCACCCCACACTTGTGTCTTTTAATGCTTTATTTATGATGGCTTGCAGGATAGTTTGGGGTTTTTGTTTTTTTCTTTGACACGTCACTTCTCTGTCCTTAATTCTTTATGCTTTTTTGTTTTTGTTTTTTTAACTTGTTCATTAAGATTATTGGCCAACATGTGTGCTTCTTTCTTTCTTGGCATTTACTTACACAGGAATACACATAAATGTACATCAGTTGGGAAAGAAAAGACAGGTTAGATTAAAGTGTTTCTGTCATCTTTCCCTGTTGCCCTAATGCTGTTCTGTGTGTGCATGCATGTAATGAGTCCTCTACCTAAACGGAATTCTGACTTGTTATTTGACTGTTCACACTCTACTGCTTCAGTCTCAGAGAATGAGAGAAAACAAGGTAGCCAGGGACAGCCAGAAATTAGGAAACTGGTCAGAATCTACTTTTGTTGTCCAATTAATGCACATAATGCCAGCTTCACACTTTGAGAACACTTTGAGAAAATAGTTGTGACAGATGAGCAAACCAAATGCCAAACTATCTGCATTTGCAATATATACTGTAGATGGATGCAAAGAAAAGTGTGACTGATTTGAGAGGAATAATTTGATGTCAGCGGTTTTACCAAGCTGGGGGAAAAAGCAGGATTTCACAAGTAGTTTGACGTGTTTATCCAAGATTATTATGAAAAATAACTCCAAAATTTTACAATTATCAGTGATGTAAGGAGATAATGATCTAAGTTGCTGTGGCATCTGGAGCCTCCAACTGCCGAGACCAATTACATGCATCTTAGTGTTTGTGGCATTCAGCTGCACAAAACCTGGGGACATTTCATTATAAAAGATGATGCAGTTATTTTCTGCCTATTGTTCAGAACCCTAAATTGAAATGTAGCTTAGGGTAAAATGGTAATTGATGGTTTGGGTTTTAGGTGCTGCTTGCACCAGCTGTTTGTGGCTTCACATTTAGCCCGGTTATAATGTAACTTCCTACTTCATTGAGATTTACACAGAACAAAATTTAAGGGGATAATATGAAATAACAACTAAAATTATCTTCAGAAATTTTGTAGATGCGGCAAGTTTTGAATTACTGTACTTTAAACCAAAAAAAACCCCAAAAAAACCCACAACTTATAGAATACCAATGACATTATGTTTAGCAAATAATGTAAATTAGGATGCCATCATTGAATATTTCTCACTCATTATCTATAGTGTGAATACCATTCCTTCTCAGAAATCTATTTTCTCATCTATGCATTTTATGTTTCAGCTTATAAAACCTTGTTCACATTGTTGATGGGTTTTAATTGTACAGTGTTCATGTCCTTGCATTTGATTTACACATTTCTAAAAAGAAACAATCAACTCTAAATACAAGAGTGGAGAGGTGAAAAGCGAGTCCATAATAGTGATTTTTTTATACAAAAGTATACAAAAATAGCAAGTACACAACTAAAAACTACTTTCAGCAGCTGTTCCCTTACTGACAAGGGATCACCACAGTGAGTAACTCCCCGTTTGATGTGACTAAACATTTTTACCTTCCAGGTAATTGGAAGGTAATTGCAACAGACAGCTTTGCATCGGTCTCTTGCAAAGCTAACAGACAGATGGCTTCTGTTTGAAGATAAAAAAATGTAATGGCAGAGGTTGCCTGAAAATCAATAATTGAGAACCATAAAAAAAATTAAAACAACAATGACAAAAAAAAAATGAGATGTAGGTTTGGTTCACATAAACAAGTAGTTTGGCAAGATACTAGTTTCGAATGGTCTCATACCAGCTGATTTTGACAAGTAGCCAGTAAAGGACCTTTAAACAAATCCTTTGATGGATTTATGAATTGCTGATGCAATCTGATCTGACTGAGGTGGCAAGAAAGAAGTGTATTCTAGATACTAAAACAGGTGCAACTGGTGTGTAGCTGTAGAAATCGTAGTCCCCAAAGATGTCACAGAAAACCTGGTACTAGAAACTGGACTCAGGCCAACCCAGTCCCAAAGAGAAGAAAAGGCAGAATGATTAACGTTATTAAACACAAGATTAGGTTTAAAGGACTACGAGAAATGATGAGTTTAGTTGATAATGGTGCACAAATCTGACTTGAAATTTTTGCTAAGGCTAGAATGAACATTCTAATTGTTGTAACAATCTCTGTCTGCCTGAATTGGTCATCACATAAAACAGAGATTACAGTATGGGACACATTCTTTTCTCAAATTTTGAAACAGGGCAGAAATTATTAAAGTCATTAGGGTCAAGTGTTAGTCCTTTCAGAATGGGTTCAATGGTAGCAAGTTCTTTGTATTACAGACACTGACTCCATTAAAATTGTCCTTCAGGTATCTGATAGGAAGAATATTCCGGGGACAGGATGAAGTTTTCATTTCCTGAATAATTTCAGACAACACTGCAGGGAGAGTGAACTTATCTAGCCAAAATGAATGTGACATGCTGGTTGTAATTTGTTTTGAGGGTGAACTGATTTGAGGTTTGATAGCAGGGGGATTCAATGTGAGAATTTTGTGCCATTTTTATTCAATGTATTTAAAAAAAAAACTCTTTAACTTCCTTAGGATTTACTCATTCCCTTTTAACAACTTCCCAACGGTCATGCCACTGTGCCATGCCACAGTATCATTATTGTTCCATTGTAGTTTGAACAAAATCATTAATGATGTTACAGTGCAATTGTGTTAAACTCTTTGCAATCTAATCAGATACACAGATAAGGCAGTAATGGAATTTGAAAGCAATAAACTAAGTGGGCATCAGCAGCAAGGAAGTCAACAGTGTGGACATGAGCGATAAGCAATTATAGTTGCAATGTTTCCCCGATCGCACTATTCAGTGTGGTGCAGTTGGAGAAACAGCAGACATCACTACATTGAGTATAAATTCAACCCATAAAATTTTATGGCACCTTTTTATAATCAGTGTGCTACTCAAAACAGCCATTCAGAGGACAGACAGCAGCAGGGCCCTAATGAAAACCCCAGTCCAAAGACCAGAGACCAACAACAGCACTGCACAAGATTTTAATCTTACCTGATAGCCAATAGTTGAGAACTGAAATGCAAAAGTCTAAAGATTCAAAATTGTAATGACCATATAATAACACATGAGTTAAAGGCTTAAAGTTTTTCTTTTAAAGGTTTTTCTTGGTTAAAGATTTTCTGCAGCAGAATCTAGACTCAGCTGTTACAACTCACAAGTATTTGTGACGTTGGGCCTGATGCAGTTTTTGGTAACTTTTGAACAATTGTTGAGTAAATGTAGTTACATTTCTTCACCTTCGTGGTTCCATTGACTGGTGATGGGAAAGATGGCTGCTCTAGGAGGAGGAAGGGAACAGACAATAGACCCTTTCAATTTTTGTTTGGAAAAACCTGTAGCACTGCAGGCGATGTAGTTTCATCAGCCTATTGTCAGCAATCTCAGTGCCTCTCACATGTCTCTGCACCATCGCTCACACGCGCACTCACATGCCCATTCAAATCTCATTTGAATATGCCCACACAGTTTCTCTAAATTTACTGTCAGGATCTCGGAGACTCACAAACTTTACACTCCCACTTCATTCATACACACATGCACTTCTGCACAATTGCAAAGATTTGCCTTCTTAATAGAGCAGATAATCTTTCTAAAAGCTCCTGTTTGGCATGCACAGGCCCACCTGTTTGTGTTTCTCAAAAAAACAAAACCCTACCTTCCTCTGCAAATACAGAAACATCTCCCATCTTCCAGTATTTTCCATTTCACCCTTCAAACAAGAGATGATTCGATCAAGCTTATAGTAAGGGCTGGATCAGGTGACCCTGAACCCTTCCTTAGTTACACTGCAATAAGCCTAGGCTGCTGGAGGGTTCCCGTGATGCACCGGGGATTTATTTTTCACTCACCTCTTTTCAGTCTGTTTATGCATCACTCTGCATTTAATCATTAGAAAATTTTAATCTCTGCACAGCATGTCTTGTCCTGTCTCCCTATCCTCGCCTCCAACCAGTTGTGGCAGATGGCTGCCCCTCCCGGAGCCTGATCCTGCCAGAGGTTTCTTCCTGTTAAAAGGGAGTTTTTCTTTTCCACTGTTGCCAACTGCTTGCTCATAGAGAGTCATTTTGATTGTCGTGTTTTCTCTGTATTATTGTATATTTTTACCTTACTGTATAAAGCACCTTAAGGTGACTGTTTGTTGTGATTTGGCACTATATAAATTGAATTGAACAACAGAGTGTCTTGGTGACATTCAGAGTGCCCTTGTTGCTCTGTAACAAGCAGAATGATCAGTGAGACAGAAGAGCTGAAGTGCTGTAGTTGCATCTCTGTGTTTGTTTTTTCTCATAAACTCCAGGCACGTCTGGCCTCTGCTTGCATAATGCTACAGTAGGGCACCTCTTTCTACCCAATGGCAACAGTTGCTAGGGTTACGACAGGTCGGCCACCACGGCGATGAGGATAAATGAGCTCAGGGTTCCCATCAGCCCCTGGGTCACACTCACCCTGCCTTTCTTTATCTCTCTCTCACACATATGTGCCGCATCCAATCCTGTGAAAGTAAATACCTGTGCTCAAGCACATGACTAAACACTTTGAATTTGTATTTCACAGCCCATCACCTACACACACAGATGGTTACACACCCTGCAATAAGGCACCCTCCCACTCGGCTGTAAGTTTCTCACCAACACCTCTGTAACATTCTTGGTTCATCTCTGCAAAGCAGAGGGTTGCTAGTTTGACTCCAGCTCATCAAACCGCATCTGCAGCGTCCGCCTGTCAGTTCAGAGCTGTGAGCTCTGAGCACCCCGCCAATCCATCATTATAATGATCATCTGCTCTGACATCTCATACATCACATCCCCCGCACTCATTAAATGTACTGTAGTCGCTCCTTTAGTCACTCATCCCACTTCTGTCCATCTGTCTCGAGACAGCGGCGCAGTACAACACTTATGATGTGATGCATGGGCGATTATGTGTCATTTAGCCTTCTGTGCACAGATGTAGTGAAGAGGGTACACTTGAAAAGTACAAGTGAATGTTTATTGAGGTAATAACCTGCCGAGGGCCATTGTTTATCTACCATTTGTTTACCTTTGTGTGGCTGTGTATTTGTGGCATACACACTGAATGTCTTTGTGCGATTGTGTTTAGGGTGTGCGCTGATTATCTTTGTTACCTGTACTGACTGTTGTTCTGTTTCTCATTTACAGGATGATAGAAATGGGGAAGATGACATAACCATTGGAGAGGTAAGACGCACAGCCATTCATACAACAGATATAATGCCCACGGAAACAGTACAACCAATGAGAGGAGAGCACAGGCTGTCAGAGCAGAGTTGTTTTTGAGCAGTAGTAGAGCTCTTTGCCATAACTTTGGCTTTGAATACCCAGAAAACACTGAATCTGTTGTGCTGTCAGGTGCATTTGGTCTCGGTCTTAGAAACCTATATTTTTCTAACCGCAGCCTCAGCTTCCACTTTGGTGACATCACAGTCTGACAGACTTTGCTTTCTAGCTTTTCTCAATATCCCCAGATGGGCCGATTACCCTGGAGTCTTATATTTTTGGATATGACATCATTCATAATTCATCCATCAACAGCACCTCTCATTTCCTCTCTGTCAGCCACACATTCCTCACACTTTGCCTCTCCAGCCCCTCTCCAACTTTTCGCTCACCTCTCATACATCTGCCATGTCATCACTTCTTTTCTACGTCTCCCTTCTTTTTTTGCCATTCACCTTTCCCTTCGTCTGGCGTTGTAGGTCTCTATATGATTTATAGAATCATTCAGTGTGGTGCCTGCTCAATTGATTGTCTATCAGAGGGAGGTGATTTGTCAGGTGGGATTATTTTATGCTTTGCCTTCTGATTAGTGACTGATACTCCATATATATGGTCAAAAAAGTAAGTGTTGAGAAAGGCAGGCTGTAGGTGCACTAAGTGAATTGTTTATTAAAAGCTGAAATCAAACCTCTGTCATCTGAACTGAATATAATGCAGATCACTAACTGTTATGTAACTGATCAGTAGTACATAAAATCATTTAATGCTGCAAAGGTGTTACTCTGCTGTTGGCAAACTTTCAGTGATCCTTAAAATCTGTGCAACTTTCAGATTGCAGAGTGGGAGGAGAGGCAGCTTGATGAGCAGGTCAACTTCAACAACTGCAAGATCGACCCTGCCCCGTTCCAGCTGGTGGAGCGCACATCACTGCATAAGGTCTGATTTGTAAATACAAATGTGTTCCGCCTCTGTGTGGAACTAATACCCTGCTACTAGGAATGTGTTTTTTGAATATTTTTAAGCTGTGCGAAAATAGCAGTTGGTTCGTATTTCATCCTTCCAAAAACAAGGCAGTGATTTACATAAGAGTGAAAAGGCTGATCTGAAAGCAGAGAAGATTCATAAATAGAATTTGAAAGAATAAAATAATACATTGGATTTGCTCTGCGCATATATTTGGTTGAAACTGCATGATTTCTGATATTTAAACTGAATTTCAAAACAATTGTATTGAATAACAAAGCAGTTCTCGCTGTAGCAGCCAATGGCAATGACATAATGTCTTGTTAAATAAACATGTATAAACAGTGCAGTGCAAGATATAAATTAGACGGCAAAGGCAAAAAGAGTTTAGAACCTTGCTTTAAAACTAGACATTGGTTCAGACAAATGTTTTTCTTGCGGATACTGATGGGTTGCAAATTAAAGGAAAAAGTTTCATAGTTACACATAACAAATGTTAACACTGTTTTTATGGTCATTTGTGTTGCATTCCGTTTGGATTTTTCTTTTGTTGTCGTTTTATTTTCTAGGAATTAATTATTTATCCATTTCCAGTACTTCAGCTTCTCAACAGTTTCAAGCCTCCTTGGTTGTATTTTTTTAATTTCATAAGGAACTTAGTTTAGTTAGTTTGTGCTGTTTAGTTCAGTACCTGAAACTCTTGCTGAAATAAGCAAAGTGCTTACTGGAAGGCTGTACAAATTGTTGTAAAGCCAACATGTACTGTCCAGCATTAATGCGGCCTTCACAGATGTACACTAATGACCCTCAGACAAATATGGTTTCTGCTTTTTAACTGTATTCCTACAGGATGGTTACTCTCATCTTTTGCCTGAAGGATGCCACGATCATAATTTCCAAATGAAATAAATTAAGAAACTAGCTTTGGCTATATGTTGTGTATGTGCATAGTTCTGCAACCATCAGTGTATTTGTTTTAGTGTTGCCTGCTGAGAGGCAGGGAGAAATTTAGGGATCACTTTTGTTTTGTCTGTCATTCTTTCAGTATCTCAGTAACTGTGCAACATATTGACTTCAAACTTGGAGGATAGATTCAAACTCACACCATAGATCTACTAAAAATCTCAGACAAGTTTGAATCTCAGCGATCCTGACCTGAAGGTCGAGATCAAAGGTCAAGTTTTTGTTGTGTTGCCTGCCGAGAGGCACAAAGACACTCCAGGATCACTTTTCTGTCATCTCTCTGTTCATCACACTTTCAGTATCCAAGTAACCGTGCAATATATTAACTACAAACGTGGAGGATAGATCTGTATTGAAGATGACAATGGCAGAGCACATGAACCATAACCCTACCTTCTCTTATACTGGTTTATCAGGCTGCCGCTGTGTGGCAGGCAGAGATGGGACCCCAAAGCAGGTTTGAACTCAACACAGCTTTTATTGCTGAAGAAAAAATCAACAAAAAAGTTGTTGGGCTGGTCAGTAGCTGGGGATAACAGTTCTCTGCACAGACACCACACAACGAGAGGGAGAACGCGACAAAGCACAAGGAAAGGTTGAGGCAATATATACACATGGGATAATGAGGCAACAGGCAAACAGGTGTGAACACAACTGAAACCAATCACAGATAACAAGACAGGGAAATAGGTAAGGAATACAATAGGGTTCAAATTAACTAATAAACAACCAAGGTACAAGGTTAAAGAACCTTGAATCAACTGTGAGCAGGTAACACTCTTCTTTACAAATAAAATATTAAATTAAATTTCAAATTTTTGTTTTTCAGATCACAGGACAGTCCATGTTAAATAAATAAATTGTTAAAACAACATTTTTTTTTCCTGGCTGATTTATCGGTGATCAGGAGATTTCTGAACTCCCCATAAAGACCTTTGACCCAACTATCTGAACAAACTCAAACAGCCTGCCTGTCCAGTGTTCTGTTATGTTCAGAAAAAGTATCTACACAAATTTTCATATAGATAATACTTTATTTGCACATAAACTGAGGAAGTGTCAGTGTCATATAATGTAAAATGTGAGGTGCATTGCTTCAAATTCAGAATGATCATATATATTTTTAAATAACCATTTTTACATTTTTACACCTGATATGTTGTCTTCATAGTGTTTTAATAAAGTACAGGGTTTATTTTCAATACGCTTTTGGAAAAGTTATAATAGACAATTTATAGAACATTTTTAAAAATGACTAATTTCAGAAAATCTTAAAGTCTTATCTGATGTCTGTTATGTACTGATTCATGAAATATGTAAAAGCACTCAGTCATCAAAACTGTCAGCACTTCATCAGTCGTAATGTGATTTAAGGATCAATATGAGGCCAGTTTCATTCTCCTAATACACACAGAAGCACTTGCAGATACTTTTGGTTCTACTATGACAAGTAGAAGATCTCAAACGAGCCAAGACAACAAACACACCTGACACACACTTAAGTTCTTCCCCACTGAGTGACTCAGCATAAAGAGAACTCTTCCGAACCTGAACTGATTAATTTCCATACTGCAACACAGACACACACAAACTCACACACTCTCTCACACACACACATACACCACTCTTACACATCTTACTCTAGCATTAGCACCCCAGTAAACCCATACTTTAGCATGGAAATACTCTCTTTCTACCAAGTATACACACAAAAAACTGTGGCTTGGCAGCAGTTGTGGCTGTCCCTAATGTCCTCCATACATAATGCTGCCTCTCGCTCTCACTCTCTCTCACCCTTTGGGCTTTGTGTGAATACTCTTTAAACATTTAAGAGAGGGATCCTGCACCAATCTCTCTCTCCCCCCTCCCTCCACTGCTCACTGCCAAAAGCTAATACCACGCACAATCTCCTTCAGCATATTAAACACCTCTTCTGATGCTGTACACAAGTGTGTGTGTGTGTGCTTGTGCGTGTGGTTATTCTCTCTATTCTCTATTCTCTGGTTTTAGTTTATCCCAAGCTGTTCATTGTTGCTCTTGCATGTTTGTCTGCAGGCCATTTTGTAATGGACAAATCTGTTTCTTGGAATATTTGCATGACAATATGTTCCTCAAGTCTCCATTGGGCTGGGATTTGGTCCACTGTCAGTTCATTTAAGGTATCCACTAACAGAGCTCCAAGCAACCCACACTTTCAGTATTTTCTTGAAAGGAAATAACGTGAAACCTGCCATCTCTTCAAGGTTTTTGCAATGAGCTATTGAAAGAAGTGCTAAATTCACAGTGAACCTCCAGGAGAGCATCAGGGCTGTTAAGTGGATGCATGATCTTGCAGTAAGATTACTCTATTCGGCCATGATACTGTACAAAGTTTGCCTCATTGTTCATTGTACCTTTCTGCATTTTTAATGGGTGCCTGTTTGTAGCATTTATTGCCACTTGAAACTTTTTAATTTAAGAAATTCTGCTGAATTAAACTTTCAAAAACAGATGTCCCAGAATTCACAGTCCTTACTGTCACTGCACATTTTTAGAAGGTGTTCTTGGGGCAACCCCCGGTTTGAATAACTAAAATTGAAAATGATTGTATTTTGGCTGTAAAATTTAAAAAAAAAAAAGTGTAAGCATTTAAAAGGGTTTTTAGGAAATTCAAGGTGAAAAATTAATTAAGTGAACAAGGAATATTTGGCATCGACTAGTCAGATTTTGACAGTATGATCTAAAATGTCCTTTTTAGAATAAAACTACTTTATCTAAAGTAAACATTAAGTTGATCGTACACGTAGACGTGCACACGCGACCAGGCGACGCGACACAACAAAGTTGAAAAATGTTTTACTTTCGTCGCTGTCGCGTGGCACTAAACCAATCAGCGAGGGTTTCATTGACTGACCAATGAGCTGCAGTCTGCAACAACTTTCAGCATGAAGGAAAGCAACATTTTGGCTGTGTTTGACTTTCCTATATTATATGACACGTCACGCAGTGATTATCAAGATACAGATAAAAAGGCAGCCGTATGGAAACGTGTTGGCGCCAGGGTGACCTTAAACAGAAGGATATAGAGGGCTTTTGTCATAATATAGGATGAATCCAAGGTTGTCTTTTTCTTTTATAGAGGAGACTTACTGTAACAGCAAAATTTCTGTCAGTTCCAGTGAAATCTTCTGACTCATCATCCTTATTGCCTCGTCTGACACGGACTGCTCTGAAAATGTCAAAATCCCTCCAATTTCATAACCAATCAAATTTCTTGGAGACAAGTGACGTGAAAGCGTGATTCGCAACGCTGCCGTTGCTATCGCGGGCCATTTGTCGCTGTCGTTTGTCGCTCCCAGTGTGTCGAGCCCATTACACTGTGACTTTGGAACACAGGAGTGGTGGTTATTGAAATTTTACATGTGTACGCCAGCATAGATAGACCAGTAAAAATAAATCATGTCATTTGTAATCAATTAAATATAATATTAAATTCCGACCTTCGTTAGTGATCTTACATTTTTCAATGGAAGTGTAGTGTCTCCCAATCAGCTAATTAATTAGTGCTGTTAGTTAATTAATGAATTAATTAATATACTAGTTTCAGATCCTCCTCATAAATAGATTGGTATTTAAATACCACTTTTCTGTTCTTAACTAGTTCCAAAGCACTTCGACATCATGAGCCCCAGTCATCCTTTTACACACAAATTTAATCAATTACTTTAAGCACTTTTTATGTGTCACTGACATGGATGCATGGGTGACAATTTGGGATTCATTTAGGGACATTTTGACTGGAAAAGCTGAATATGAAACCATCAACCTTCCAATTAATAGACAACACACTCTACTGTTTAAACCACAGTTTAGATCGGTGCTTAAAAACCGACCATTGTGAGTCATACTTTTAGACTCTTGTTGTGGTTGTGCTTCACCGTGTTATGACCACATTTCTCATGATTCCCGTTCAGCGGTCCTGCAGGTTACACTTCTGATTAAAGAGGATGAACACCAGATGTGACTCTCTTGGCATGCTGGAGGCTGCTAATCCAATTACTTTGCTGCTGATCAATTGATTGTAAAATGTTATTTGCAGCACCTTTAATCAGTGAACGACAGTTAAATAGATGTGAATGGGCTGACGTGGGATTGAGCTGATCCTGAGGAAGCTGATTGGCATATTACATTACGCTGGGCGCAGCCTAAAAACATTAAACAATCTTCTCCTTGGCACAGCTTCTGTTTACTTGACACAGTGGGATCCATTTCAAACATCCCAAAATCCCAATCTGGCTTAAGAGAAAGTTCCATTAAATACTAAAAGGGTCTAGTACAAAACGTTCAGCTGGCATTAATCCTGTAACCTTTCTCATCCACTCACTGAAGTTTTTTTGACCTCTCACTCTTTGCTTTTAGCTGCACACGGCCACACTCCTCCACTGTAACTCTAGTACTGCAGATAAGATGAAATGAAATTTTAATGATCCCCGTGGGAAAAGCAAGTCATTGCTTGAGCAAATACAGTAACAGGGTGGAGAGTGTAAATAGAGCAAAATAGGATCATTAAAACATGTTCAAAGTAGAAATGTAAGAATAATGATGAGAGAAAACGATGAAAACCTTCGTATCTTATTATTTTTTATTTTAGACAAATAATACAAATAATGATCCAAACCACTTTCTCAGTTATGTATCAGTTATGGAAGCTTGTTTCTGCCACTGAAAATAAATCCAGTCAAAGTTTCAGGAATCTCACTAAATCACACATCTGAGAAAATAACTTGAACTTTTGAGTTAAATTAAAAATATGAGATTATAACCCACATTTTTGACTTGTGGAAGGTCAAAAAAATGTTTTTTTCAGTGACAGAAACAAGCTTCCATAATTATCCTTCATTTATAGAGTGCAAACTTGAGCATTTATTTGGAGTCATGTTTGTGTGAATCATGTTAGTGTAAATCTGTTAAAGTATATGTGTATTCGTCTCCACAAACTCTTGAAGGGGGAAAAAAATTGGTCTAGCTGCCAGAATAACAGAATGGGTTTTAGAGTCATTTGATTGAAAACAGCTACCTGCCATATCTTACTGGTATATTTATCAGCGACAGATCCCTTACAAAAGTAGGTTAAATGCTCTGCATAGCTGAGGGGAACCGCAAAGTTCGATCATAACTTTCTGAGGGCGATTCACTATAGGGAAGAAAAAATCATAATAGCAGTTTTAATCCTCAGTAATACTGTGATAGGACTACACAGTGGTCTGGAACTGGGGTCTGGAACCAAAATGGGAGGTGTGTACAAAAGTTTATTTGTCTCACAATGGACTAAGTGATGCTGAATCTGAACAGCTCACTACATGATCAGTCCTGTCAGAATGATAATGTGAGAAAAAATTTTTGAGCCTTCCACAAACTTTACAATTGTACAGGTTGTATGCAAAATTCTGTGGGGGTATAAAGATATTTTTCTCTACCTCATTTGTGTACAACCATATACATGCAAATCAAATGTTGTCGCTTACAGGATGTAACTGAGTGGAACTGTGGAAATGGAATAAAGTATCACACACATTTCCTGGAAACTGCTGTCTAGCGCTTCTGATCAAGGAGCGAGGTGTAGTCTGTTATGGTTCTCAGTAACTGCGTGATCTGATACAGTGACCATAACAGACTAAAATATAATGTAATCTGAGCCAGAAAAACCCAGACAAAAGAAAAAATGTCTGTTTTTACAATTTTAGTTAATTATCTGGCCTCTTCCCATAATTGTGGGACACATTTATGTAGATCTACAATCTAATCTCTTCCCTCCTGTTGTTTTCATCAGCATACACAGCATACGCCTTCAGTTATTTTGTATTATGTAAGCATGTTTTTACAACTTCCATTTTTAAGCATCTCATGCCCAGCCATATTTCCCAAAGTAATAATATCCTATTTAGCTGAATATTTGGCTAGTTGGATGAATCCAGAGTGAATGAAATTGTTATTTTTAGATAATTAACGTCAGTGGTGCATTTCCCAAAGTGAGCTTGATTTTCTATTTTAGGTAAGAAGCCAGCACACTACTTTCTCTGGTTTATACTAACAATCCTCCTCTGCTGTTTTCCTGCAGACCCACACCATCTTCTCCCTGCTGGGCCTCGATCACGCCTATGTCACCAGCATTGGACGCCTTATTGGGGTGGTTTCCCTCAAAGAAGTAAGGGTCACTTTACGGGCCACTTTGGGGTGTATGTCTTTATGATACAATTATAATCACTTTATTAGCTGGTTCATGGTTTCATACCTCATGAACTTACAATCCAGTTGTTTGGTCATTTATTTGACACCCAGCATCATGTGAAAATTTGTGACTGTCGTCATTTCCAGCATGTTCACCGCTTTCAATACTGTAAAGTCACTGTCAATATCATCAGGAGTGCTGTCACTGTGCTGTACACACACAGACATTCAGTATTCAGTCATCATTAATGATTCCTCCTCCTGCTGCCTGTTATGTACTGTGACAGGCTAAAGGCTGCTTAATATTGCTGTCTCCATCTATTGTCACTCTGTCTGTTCTCTGCCCCCTCCCTCTCTTTCCGTCTCTCCTGCCTTACAAACAACTGAAAACCCCTCACTCTTTGTGAATTGGCCAGGAAGTGGAGAGAGGATTGTTGCTAAGTGCAGTGCCGCTTGTCTGTCCCTGACATTTAGGCTTTTTTGTTCTGCGTTCCACCAGCAACATAAAATAAAAACCCAGCCAAGGCAGATAAAGCCCATCCTCTCCCAGTCTGCCTGTCTGTCACACAGACACTCTGTTACATCAAGGCCTCTCTGGTCCATATGGATGGCAAGACTCACAAGGATGTCTGTGTGCATTTTCATAGTGTGTTATTTCAGATCCAGCGCACACAAACAGGATTCTTTTCAGTGCTGCCACAGGACCTGCAGCACCTAAACCCTTCCTGCTATCAGTCAAATGACAAAAAAGTTCAATAATACTCTTTTTCTCTGCAGCAGGGAGAGATCAGACTCAAGAGACTGTAGAGAATCATAACAAACTTTCACATGACTGCACTGTGTTTAACGAATATAAATATGATCAGATTATTTTAAAAAATATTGTTTTCCTCTTTCAGGAAAATAACCCAATAATAAATAAAGGACTTGGAACACTAGGATTCATATAAAACTGGAAAGCATTGAAAAAAAAAGCCTACTACTTATAATATTTGAGGTACTTTAATTATTTTTGATCAAGGTTTAACTAGAATGGTGCTATTTACTCTGAATCATTTTAAAGTAGCTTATGTTTGTAGAATAATTATGAACTTTGATTTCATGTATTTGTTTTCCTGACGATCTGTGAACAGCAGACTGTGGAAGCAGATCTTTGACTTCTGCCTCGTGGAGACGGCATCCATTAAAATTATTCTGTGAAATATTTCAGCAAATAATGTAAAAAGTGTCCAGAACACTCTGATATGTACTGAAAGTACTGATACTCTACTGTGTAGTGCAGGGCAAGCCCACTGTGTTTTCAGGGTGGCATCCCAAAGCTGTATTCAGCACAGCATAACCCTAACAGAGAAAAAACATTGAACCCAAGAGTGCGTTACACCCCTCTGAAAAAACGTGAACACAAGTGCAGAGCACGGTGGTAAGTTTAGCCGTATTTATTGATGAAAAAAGGGGGAAAAAAAACGAGTTACCCTGTCACTGCAAGGCAGCTCAGACTGGAGCTCTCACACCCTTCTCCTCTCTATGTTCTCCCCACTCCTCTTGTTGATGTTCTGACTCCGGGGCCCTGGGCTGGTGATGGAAACCTGGAGACAAATGGAAACATAAAGGAGTCAAGGTGTAACAAGAGGCGCAGACTGAGTGTTGTCATGTCTTTGTTTAAGAGGAGCCAAGCTAGGAATACCGCTAGCAATGAGACAATCCAGCATTGGCTTGAAGAAAGCTTCTGTCTTTTAAAGCCAGCAGCTCAATCAGCCCAACAGCCCACAGGTGAGTGATGAGGAAGA
>VUQJ01025043.1:22628-33304 GCA_015108635.1 Andinoacara biseriatus
AAAAAAAAACAAATAAAGAAAAAAAAAAAAAAAAAGTACAAGGAAAAAAAAAAAAAAAAAAATGGATACAACGATGATGACAATGAGGGTGATGAAGCTAAAGACTTTTAATATTGTGCACATTTTTACTTGCATGCTGCACTGAAAAATCATCCGGCAAAGAGAAGGTTTGATGTGCAAAGCAGCTGATTTTTTTTGCTGTATGCTTGCAGACTGTGTGTAGAGTGAAACACTGAATTCTTCCGGGTAACGGGAGAGTCATTATTTATATATACATATATACATACTACTTCCAGGTCATGGAAGAGAGGGATACTGAATAGCTGCAAACATAGTGATCCTAGATGATACAATATTATATTGTATACTTGTATCTTTGGTTGCAAACCACTGTAACGGAGTGATGCATGTTTGGCAGTCCTGGGCAGAACTGTTGACCGTTTCCAAAATATCCTGGAGGACTTGATTTCCCATATCTGGGCTCCAGGCTGTCTTGCCTGGGGTAGTTAAATCAAGTACACCTTAAGTAAATGCAGTTTTGGACCACATCTTACTATGTCAGTAAGTGAGAGGTGGTGAAAAGCTGTTAGCAATAGCATATCTTTGACACATTTTGCTTAAAAGTACTAAGTCATGACATGTCCCATCAAAATAAATACTTTGAAAACAGCAAATCTTTTTAATCTTGTGCGCTCTGGCAGTCTATGGAATATTGCTTAGCCATAAAATAATAATGCTGAGCTCGCCAATGGAGTGATTCTACAACCCCATTTTCCACAAAAACTGGGGAAATGTGTACCATGTAAACAAACACTGAATGTAATGATCCTTTAAACCCTTAAATTGCAAATACAAACATAACATAAGGATTGGTTTTATGACATGTGGAACTTCTCACTCCTGAACAAGTCAATGGGCAACAGGCCAGTAACATGATTGGGTCTAAAAAGATCAAAAAGAGAGGAGCCTTACTCTGTGAAACATGATGTTTCTTTGGGTAAATATGCAAAGGTTTTGGAAGAAAACATGTTCCCATCCTGATGATATCTATTTCATTGAAGGTCTTGCTAATTTCATGAAGACAGCTCTTCAGTAATGTGCTGAATTGGCATATGTTAAACTCACAGCAGTCTCTCTTCTTTTTTCTACATTCTACACATAAACCCAACTTTTTTTTGGAAAATGAGGTTGTTTGAAGCATTAATGATTCATATCAAAGACTGCGAAAAGTTGGCAGGGAAACTGTGATGCTCCAGGTTCTGATTGTGTGATAGCATTATCAATGGTTGATCTTTATAAAATTTGAAAAATATTTCTTTCAATAAACCTCTTTGAAAGCAAAATCATTGTGACTGGACTGATCTCTGTGACTGTAATGTTTACCAAATCTGATAAAGTTATCTGATATTTTAGAATAAAAGAACAGAAAAGTGTTCTGTCCTGTCTCTCCCCTCAGCAGATGACTGCCCCTCCCTGAGCCTGTTTCTGCCGGAGCCTTCTTCCTCTTAAAAGGGAGTTTTTCCTTCCCACTGTCACCAAGTGCTTGCTCATAGGGGGTTGTTTTGACTGTTGGATTTTCTCTGTATTATTGTAGGGTCTTTACCTATACAAAGCACCTCGAGGCGACTGTTGTGATTTGGTGCTATAGAAGTCAAACTGAATTGAACTGAATTGAAAATAACCTACACTTTTACTCACTGATAACATCATGTTGGGGTTTTTAAATTCACTTTTAATCCCAATACTTCATACTTTCATAAGCAACTTTCTTAAATCTCTTCCCTCAATTTGGGAACATAGCCCAGAACTAATGGCTGTGCTGTTTTAAATATCCCATCCAAATACCCTTAGTCAAACACTTTTCACTATGGATGCATTTATGAACACAGAAGTTCAAAGACCACAAATGGGTTCTGCCTTTATCCACAGTATGAGGAAATCTGGAACAATGTCCTTCGGACAAACAAGACCAAAGTAGAGATGTCTGGTCAGAATGGCTTTAGTGGTTTACTTGGAGAACGGTATTTGTCTGACTGCATTGTGCCAAGTGTAATGTTCGGCGGAGGGGGGATTATAGTGTGGGGTTTTTTAGATAATGGGCTCAGACCCATGGAACTCTTAATGCTTCAGCATACCAAGACATTTTGGACAATTTAATGCTCCCAACTTTGCATGAACAGTTTGGGGATGCCCCCTCCTGTTCCAACATGACTGTGCAGCTGTGCACAAAGCAGGTCCATAAAGACATGAATGAGTCAGTTTGGTGTGGAAAAACTTGGCCTGACCTCAACCTGATAGAAGACCTTTGGGATTCCTATAAGCACACTCCTAAACCTTGTGGAAAGCCTTCCCAGAAGAGTTGGAGCTGTTATAGCTGCAAAGGGTAGGCTGATATCACATTAAAACTGATGGATTAAGAATAGGACCCCTCTCAACGTGTGTTCATATGTCTGTGAATCTAATTCTTTCGGCAAAATAGTGTATATGGAAAAAAGGGAAGACACTTCTATAGTATACAGAATAAAGTGGGTCAAAACAAGGCAAAAGCCTAAAACAGAATAAAATAAATTATATTTTCTTAATAAAAGGATTAAATGCAACCATGCAATTAATAGGACAACAGTGTGAGGGATATCAAAGAGCTAGAGAAACTCTTGAAGAGTATACAAGAGATTAATTTTAATAGTTGTATGTGTGCACAGGTTTGCATTTCTGAGTCTTGCAACCACACTACAGCCAAGCAGGTGACGGTAAGAAACGTAAATGTTGGATGTCAGATGGTTAGAGGAAGAAACTGCCTGAACCGTGATGTTTGCGCTTTTCGCCATAGGGCGT
The DNA here is from genome assembly GCA_015108635.1 of Andinoacara biseriatus. NCBI lineage: Eukaryota > Metazoa > Chordata > Actinopteri > Cichliformes > Cichlidae > Andinoacara > Andinoacara biseriatus. The sequence goes on from VUQJ01025043.1 coordinate 25,464, forward strand.
CACTATAGACCTAGACAATGCGAAGTTGGAACCATTTCTCTGATTTTGATTTTTCTGTAGAGACTATTTCTGCGATCTCGCCACCAGAGAAGAAAAGCTTTATACTTGTATTCTAAGAATCGGATCCAGTGGATTAGGTGATTACTTGAAGACATCCATTCTGGGGCTGTACTGTATATCTGCTAGTAAATCTGCCACAATTAGTTTTAATTGAATCAGATAAGTTTTTCTTTAGTACTTCGGTTACTACTATCTCCACCCCCACCTCCAAACAAAACTACTTATACTTGTTGTCCCTGTCCCATCCACATTAATGGACACGTGTGGTTTATATTTTCCCCTGAGTTTCTGTCATTTTCTACAGTTCCTGTAATTCCTGTTTACCAGGTGACATTCCCTTGATCGGGGCGGTGTAAGGGCGTCTTCCTGGGCTGTGGCCGTATCCGAGTCCGTTCCCCGAGGCGGTTGAACCGGCACCGTCCCGTAAAAGGAGTCAAACTTTTCTATTGTATACAGACAGTGTCTGTCAAAAGTGCATTCAGTAAGTAAGGGAGCTGCCCGGGATTCACGTGTTTTGACTGGACAACAAGGCTGTCGAGTAGAGTTTAGCCTTCATGTGATTGGATAACGGGAGAGCCAGTCAGTGTATCGGTAGGTGATTGGACCAGATGAAGCCCTGGGGAGGGGCATAATTATTAGCGTCCAGCAGAGTATACTTTCGGGTGGGTGGATCATAGCGGTGACAGCGACGCTCGGAGACTGTAGAGAAACTGTTAAAAAGGACACAAGTAACGGTGAGTTACGCTGAAAAATGTCCGTTCCCCTTTGTTTGGCGTGTGTGGTAACGTGCGCTGTACGCAGCGAGCGCAGAATCGGTGGGTGGATAGTCGCAGTCTTTGTAGCAGTGAACTGACGGTGATTTTGGATGAGTGAGCTCACAGGACGCATCGTAGCAGCGACGGTGTACGGGTGTAGGTTAATGCTGCCTTTAGGTGCGCCTCGGACACTTTTACTTTCTGAAAAAAAAAGTCTGCAGAATTTACCACGCTTATCCTTTAGGCTATTTAGCGACCGCATGTTCTTATTCTGAGATGGTTTAAGGTTTTATTTCTTCATCTGAAGATCTGCTTTCCTTTCTTATTGTCACAGTCGTGAGCAGGTCACGTGCATCTGTGCCGATATTCCCGACAGCTATAGAGACAGCATGGTGAAGTTGCTCTGTCACTGCAGAGTGCAGATCGACACAGTTACGCAAGCTTCACCTCTATATTTTTGCGTTGGATCTGACTATCCACTTACAGTCTGTAAGAAAGATTCCAAGACTAAAAAGCAGTCCTCCCTGTGCTGTGCTGTTGTAGTACATGGTTGTAGGTTTCCTCCGTTCTTTAAGGAGGACAGAATACACGAGCTGGTCCCCACGAAATTTTGAGCATCCAGTAATTGATTTCCTGCATTTTGGTGAATGTTTCTGCAGAGATGTGTAGATTTATTTATTTTTTTTTTGCATCCAGTCACGGGAAAGTTGGTTTTATTCATGTAAATAAAATCCCCAGAGTTAAATAAATTAAAAAAAATGAAACCAACACAAGTGCCAAAAGCTGCAGTTCTTGTGGTAGCCATTTTTGAAGCTGGCTTCAAAAGTAAGTCAATCTCCATAAACTCATGTCAAAATGCCCCACATAACAGCATTAAAAAACATATTCACAGCCTGCTACACAAACAGTTTCACTCTCTATGGATAAAAACTGTATGGCGGGTGTCACTGATAACTTGGCATTCAGCCCGCACATCCAGATATGGTCACATTTGGGTCCAAAAACCACCGTGGAGGGATAATGTTTTGGTTTCATAATGCAAAATCAGTAGATCTTTTATATACCGTTTGTGAGCAAAGCATAAAACTTAGTTCAAATCTGCACAAAACTTTGTGCACAGTTCTGTATTTTAAAAAGTGCGTGCATTTGAGTGGTGCTGTCAAAGCTGACTGAATCAAGGATTTCTCTTAGTGGAGGAAAAGTCTGTTTCATTCCGGCTCCTGTGTGGTAGGTGTGTGAATGATTTGTGTTTGTGTGCCAACTGCCAAGAACTGTTACATCCAGCACAGGAGATTTAGTAGTTGCATGAATGCAAAATGTAATCATTCATCTTTCAAAGGCATTTCTCAGTGAATAATGTTTTAGCATGTGGATGCACTTGCGTGTTTTCCAGTTATTGTGAGACTATTCTTTGTGACTATCTTTGTCATGCACTCTCATTGATGACACATCCAGTCTGAAGAGAGATGCTATATCTGCTGTCGCTGTTTTAGCTCTTATTACAGGCATCTTGGAGGTACTGGGAGGCATCTCTCTACAGAAGCGCTCACACTAAAATGCTCAATTTAAGTTTAATATGTGGTTGTTGTATAAGGGCTAGTTAATGTGTTTGCAGTCAGTTTGCCTTTAAGTTAAACTGAGTATGATATTCTTGATGTTGGAAATAGTTGTTTAATGGCTAAAAAAAATGTTTCTCTATTATGGCAAAATTTAAGGGTGGCAACATAGTATCGGCTGAATATAGGCGTGAGAACACATCGGCCTTGCTGATGTCAGTATATCTGCAAATAAGATGGAATTTACTGATGTCACTGACCCATATTTATCTGTTGTGTCACACTAGTTTTGCTCTGGCCAAATGTTTGAGCATAGTGTGATGAAGAACTGAAAAAACAATGGAGATTTGCTTCCTTGGAACAAACTGGGGGATAAATAAAGATTACTAGCTAGCTACTTTTGCATCAGTGCATCAGATATATTAATCATGATTTTTTTGGTCAGTATTGAGTTTATGATTATTGAACATGAGTAGTCACTGGCTTTGGAAACATTATGAAAAACTCAGCAGTCTTTACCACTGAGTTGATAACACTTTGATGCCCCCCCAGAACACATCAGGGTGGCTGTGAAAGATGAAATATTTAAACCTAATCCAATTGAAGACAAATTTAAAAAATAATCTGCAGTTGCTTTAGAACCAGGTTCACCACAAACAACCGCAAGAAATGTCAGAAACAGCCCCAGTATCATCATGTCTACTCAGGATTTTTATGATAATCCCACAGATAGTTGCTTGATAGCATTGATTTATTAGCCAAGAATATATACAAAATTTCTAATGACCTGTAGCACTGAGAGGATTATTAATCTGAGCTGTCTCAAAGTTTTCTAACCTGCTTCAAGGTATGAACGTTTGAGCTTTTGAGGGAAAATAGAAGTTCACTGTATTTATAACACAAGACTAAAACGAGAGATGTGAAACAGTAAATCACGATAATATGTATATTTTTTTAATCTCAAATGTCTTTTCATAGTCAAATTGTATTTCTAAATAAAATTAACTGAACTTCACAGTCGTAATCAACAGTTCCCTTTCCAGCTTGAAACCACATCTGTCCCTCTTGAATATTGGGCAGAGCTCGCTCAGTTTTTCTGATTCAGTAATGATTGTGTTTCTGACAACTTCATCCTTTCATAAAGAGAGTCGGTGTTCAGGCAACAGGATTAGATGATCACTACATGTGACACAGCACATGGAAAGCTGGCTAAAGGTGACTCGCCATTATTTCCAATGTTTGCCATCTTAATTTCATTTTTTGCAAAGATCTCTCTAAACTATGTTTGGAAAATGAAATTTAAGGAAACGTAAAAAATATTTTGGACTTGCACGCCGAGTCACACATGATCACACGAGTTGATTGCTGGTACTCAGTACTTGGCTATTTCAGAGCCTTAATTGTTTCCATAGGTTTACTGTCCAGTGTCGAGTAATAATTTGTGAGCAACTTTGTTTTTGATTTTCAGTTGGAAGTGTGTGCACTGTCGCCATCGCACACAACCTTACTGCCTCCACCTGCACTGCAACATAACGGTATAGTTTTACCACAGAAATTGATATAAAGAGGACTCACAGCAGAGAGGATTGACCCTCTCTAGCACCCTCCCTCCCTCCATCACTCCTTCTATCCAGATTACTCTCCAATTCTCCACCAGCCAGATTACTGAGTGGTGGGGAAATAAGAGGTGGGACTGATCTAAGGCCCTGAATTCATTATGGACCTGATCCAGTCACATCCCTAAAACGTCCTGATATATGTCATTTTGCTGTAAATCCACCATCAGTAATCAGGTATTAGGCCTGAAGGTTGACAGTTATCAAACAGTGGTGTTCCTATGGTGAACTACTGTCATTCCAAATAGCACAAGAGAGGCTAAAATGAGCAGCAACACAGACTGTATGTGTGTGATATCATAGATGAAAGTATGAAATCCTCCCTGAAGTTTGTTTGCCCTGCCTCCCGTTCTCCCACTGACTGAACAAAGAAAAACATGACGTTGGGAGAAACGGATGAAAGTTGTGCATGTCTCCTGAAGCAAAGAGGAAAGTGTCTCTTCCAGAGCTTCTTAGTTGGAACCACATTAATTTAGCTTTGACTGTAAGTTAAATTAAGCATATGAAGTACAAGGCTACACTGTTCTTTGTGTCATAGAAACAGTTGTGTACTTTTGGTCAAAATCAAAAGTTCTACTCATGTTAAGAGAAACTACCAGAAAAAGTATTTACTGTAACTGGTTTATAGACGTACTGCAGCACAGTGTCTGCCAGAGCAGATATTTCCAGAGCAACATCTGGGTTATTTCCTTCCTATTTTGTAAATCTGCAAGTTCTAGTCCAACTTTTCAGATTCTACTACAGTATATCTGTTACTGTCTGACCATTCACCACTGTTCAGTCACACTGTAACACCTGGGAGCTTCTTGCCAAAATCCGATACCGCTCAAACTAGTTTTAAAGTTGTGGACAGTTTGAATTTCTTCAGTGTTCTGGACTGAAATCTGACTTAACAGTAGCCTACTCCTGAATCTCGAGGCAGTGCAGATCATCTTGGTAACGCTGAACATACTGTGAGAAAAGGGAGCAGCCATGTTGAAAACATCTGCCCTTGTGTGACAGGACTACCCACCTAAATCAACATGTCAATCAAAGCATGTTTGCCAAAATCTGATTAAAGTTTGACAACTAGGGCCCATTATACCTGCTGCTGTCGCCTTCACCAGCTGTGATGCATGCCAAAAGTGACGCTACACCTGCTGGAACAAGCCATGCTTTAGTTTTGTTTTGGCTGATTATGCACCTCTCAGTTTTTGTAACCTTGTTGCGACTGGATGCCAACTCAATTCATTGTTATAATAAATTTCCGAGCTGCAGCTTTTTCTTTTAAAGTCTGTTGGCCACGGACTGAAAGAAACAACCTTTGTTTATATAGGCCGGCCCATGTATGGTGAAAGCTCTTTGACGTGCCATTACTGGATTGAGTTCACCTCTTTCTTTTCCAATACTGTAGCATGTGAAAGATGATCATAGAGTGCAGAGGTTTATTTCCTGTTTTAATTCTCTCTAGCCTTGGGTGGACTTACTAATGCTGCTTTTATCTTTTTTTTAGATTGCATTGTCTTTAAATAAATAATCAGCCAAAAGCGTGCGTGGTCTACTCCCTTCTTGGAAGTCCCATGCACTGAAATGAAAAACGATTTAAACGAGAATGCATTTGTTCAGACAACAGTCAAGAGCATTTTCCTCAGGAATGAGACACACTGTTGACTGGTAGGCATACTGGCCAATAGAGTAGCTTTTACCTATCTGAGGAGCAGATATATTTGTGCAGGGTAAATGTTGAACATTTTTGAATGAACGGGTCAGTTATTTTAATAAAGAAGATTCCTTCCTTTCTTTTCCTGGGTAAAGGGAAAACACAAAAGCTGAAAAAAATGTGGATTTCACAATCAGTAAAAGGTAGTTTTTTTTTTAATCATATTGAAAGCTCATTACAGTGTAACAAATGTAAAACGAATAAACTAAATATGAATGAAACATTCTCAGAACTTATTTTTGTCCTGTGCTTTGATGCAGTGTTTCCTGCTGCAGAAAACAGAAGTTCTGATAGTGTAGATGTTATTAATTCATTCTTCCATCCATCCATTCATCTATTTTATTCCACTTATCTGGGGTTGAAGGTCTCGGAAGCAGCAGCCTAAGCAGAGAAACCCAGACCTCCCTCTCCCCAGCCATCACCTCCAACTTATCCGGGGGAACTCCGAGGTGTTCCCAGGCCATTCGAGAGATATAATCTCTCCAGCCTGTCCTGGGTCTTCCCCGGGGCCTCCTCCCAGTAGGACGAGCCAGGAACACCTCATCTAGGAGGCATCCAGGGTTAACTAATATTAATAATAATTCAGTGTCCAGCTGTGTCTGGGATAGTGGAGCCTATCCCAGCTGTCATAGATCTAACACAGAGAGAGACAGACAACCATTCACACTCAAATTCATACCTCTAGGCAATTTAGAATCACCAATTTGCTTAACCCCACTAAGTGCATGTCTTTAAACTGTGGGAGGAAACCAGAGAAAACCCACACAAACACAGGGAGAACATGCAAACTCCACATGGAAAGGTCCGGGCCAATGCCCCCTTTTAGTCTCACCCCTGCTTGTTGCAGCTATTGCTGCCATATAAAGCAGGATAGCTGCTGACAGCCTTCAGCAAGTTGTCTAATTTAAAGATCGTATTAGACCAAGTTAGTAGTTCATGTGCATATTTTATTTTAACTTCTGTAGCTTTACTGTAGATTTTTTGCTGTGTGAAACAAACTGTGGTGGATGGGAGCAGCTACAAAGTTCCCTCTTCTTCGCGTTTGAGCTTGTCGATCAGGTGGTTTGCTGACAGACTCCCTTCCTCCAGCTGTTTCCCATTAAGCTTTTAATGGTGATTAGTGGAACAAGTGCTGCTGTTTTGGATGCTTTAAAAACCTTTTCTTTGACTCCACTAGAGATCACTGCCTCGGTAACGGTTCCACCTCTTTGCGCTTTGCCGTGTGTGTAGACAGACTCCGGCTCCACGTTAAAATGTGACAGCATCATCTTCACTGCTGCTGTTGTTTTATCAGTCCTTTTGTTGAAAAACCAGAGGCTCCATGGACTTAATGTTGTGATACTATATATTCACACGTGTGCTCCTAAATATGCATCTGTTGAAGGTCTATTATTAGTTGCAAATGTGAGTGAAATGCTTGGGCTTCCACGGTGACCACTGAGCTCTACAGATTCATTGGCAGATTCAAATGATGTGTCAAAACAAACAAAAAAAAATTGCATTGAGAATTTTTTAATAATCGAGTTATTCGAGTTACTTGATTAATCGTTGCACCTCTATTTTAAATATGGACCCATACGTACATTAATGCTCCACCCAGATTAAATACTTGACATTTTGGCTTGAGCCCAGATTTATTAGTTTTTCAAAAGAGATATTAGATCTGTTGTCACAGCAACATATCTGTAAGGTCAAACACACTCAAGAACAGGTTCATTCACTGTAAACAAGATTAAATGACAGGCCTAAACAGTGTTGCCCAACCATGGCTGCTCCATTCTGGCATGAGGCACCTGTTGCTATTTGTGCATGGACAGAGTGATTCACATCAGTTGGAGATGGTTATATCACATATATAACAATGCTGCTTGTTATAAATATAAATATAAAGGGAAATAAACAGGCTTTCCAACGGTCTAAGATTTAATTGACATTTATTGCTTTCATTAAATTTTGAATCAGCTTTAGATATTTTTTTAAAGATCTACACAATTATGGACAATTACTTTTTCCACTTTGTAGTTTAGTTCACCGTGACACCTGAACCAAACCTCTTTCCTCATCCTCTCACCATGTCTGGCTGGGCATCATGATTTATCTTTTTTTTTTTTTTTTAATTTTTAAAAATTTTAAAAAAATTTTTTTTTATATTTGG
>VUQJ01025053.1:5898-16075 GCA_015108635.1 Andinoacara biseriatus
GCTATGAAGAACTTTTGGACTCTTTGTCAGCCTGGCTTCAGCGCTGAAAAGAATCCTGGGGTTGTTCTTATATTCTTCAATTAGTGATGAATAGTAAGATGTCCCAGCTTTACAGAAGTTTTTTTTTTTGTTTTTTTTTTAATTATAACCCAACAAACTCTTTTTTTCAGGCTAAATGATAATGTTTTAAATTAGTGAGACACAATTTCCTCTCCAGCTTACGAGTTATCTGCTTTGAGCTGCGCGTTTGCGAGTAATACCACAAAGTCAGGCGCGTCTGATTTGAGACTTTCTTTTTCAGAGGAGTCACAGTATCCAGCACAGCGTACAGCAGCTTTGGAAGATTTATAGGATAGAGGAGAGTTGCAATACCCTATATCATCCACAAGGGAAAGGCGTGTGATTGATTTCATGGTATGCTTCCTGATCTGTCCCTCCTGAACAAAAACACCGGTGTCCTCTAAATCTCTCCCAAGTCACATATTTTTATAATACCACAGATCATCAGTCAACTTTATGACCACCACTGTTTGATGTTTGGATGAGAGTCATGTTTACAGCAGAGTCTTACAGGTTGAGGGGGCGTCTAGTCCTAAATTTCTTTTCTGAAGGGTCTCAAAGGTCAACAAGAGAGACTCCTGAACAGCGTTCAGACACATATAAATTGTTACAGTCCACTATAAATAGATAAACTCTGAGGTGTGTTCTTTTTTTGCAGCTTATCATCAGGTCGCTGATGCACTTTGAAGGGGAGGGTTGTTACCGGCACCACCTGACAGCTTAACCACCCGCCCGCCCGCCACCTACTGCCGTGTAATCGGTCAGCATCGTGGGTGTTGTTGATGGTTTAGATTTACAATTATTTTTAAACTGCTTTAAAAAAAAAATTATGTTTTTGTTTTGCGCTGCAAATTTTTAAATATTTTATGAATAAAAAAATATTTTTATCATAAATGCAATTTAGAGAAAAATCCAAGAGACTTTGTTGCTGAGGAAGTCTGGTTTTCAACACCTCAGCTCTGAGTCACACTGTAGTGCAACAGACGCCGATTGCCTGTAAATACATAATTTACAATCTGCCTGAGAGACACAGAAACACATCATAACTGTATAACTCTGTCAAAAAAAGGTAAAACACAGCTGCTGTTTGCTTTGAAGTGTAGTGATTTAAAAATCACCCCCCCACACACACATTTTTTCAGTTTTTCCAAACACAAATAGAACTGCGGCGAGTGAATCTTGTTTCATAATAAACACAGTCACGAATTATTATGATTGATCGAGCTGATATTTAGAGGTAAGGGGTGTCACGTGATCTGTTTCTTACGCAGCTTAAAAATTAGAAGCTAAGGGCCAAAAAAACAAGGATTTAAAAAGAGCAGTAGCAGAGAAAGAGGAACCAAATTCTAGTTTTCTGCGGTCAAACCCAAAGTAAAAGTGGTGACAGCGACAGCATTGTGGGAAGTGATAAAAGGAAATCATAGTTCAGTAGTTAAAAAATACAGCCGGTATTTCACTGCAGCTTTTCACGTGAATTCCTGCTACTTTTCATACTGAAGAGAAGATCAGAAAAGGCCTGGAGAGAAACCTGAGCAACACTGTGAAAATCTCTCTTCATTCATCCTGTTGTTGTCCATGAAAATAATCATACAATTTTACAGTAGCAAATCTACTGCAAACTCATCAGCACATAAGATTTGTGCTTCTCACATTAATCCTTTTTTATTTAAAAAAAAATCCCCAACTCTTAGATGACAAATAACATGTTAGTTCATTAACGTCTCCGCCACGTTGTTTGCTGCACCACACTGTATCTTCTGTACAGCTTCTAACTGCACCACACTTCTTCCTGTGGGGGGAAGACGCAGCTTGTATGAAGGAAAATCACGTGGCTATATATATCACTGTAGGAGGCTGGTTTTGCTTCAAAGCAGCTTAAAAGGTTTGATCTCTGGTCTTTTTGATTTCTCTTCTCTACTTTGCATATTTGCTTTGTTGTGAATGATTCTCAAACTTAAGGCAGCAGGTTCCCGTTCTACATCATCGTTCGCGCCCTTCGTTGTCAGCTACTGAATATCAAAGACGAGACTGCAGTTTCATTTTTGCACAGCTAAATGAGGCCGTTACCGCATTCATTAAAAGGCCATCAAGCAACATTTTGAAATGAACAGTACAGGGCAAAAAATGTGATTTGCACCTCAACATCTTCACTACTGCAAATCACCTAAATCAGTCTAACTCAGTGTTTCTGATCTGTTTGATCTGTATTTTTGAGTTGCATTAGGTTTGCATTTTTATGCATTGGGCTTTAGCTGAATCATTATATTTAAAAATCAAATTCAAATTTTTGCAAATCACAGTTTTATCTATTGAAGAAATTCCCTTGTTGGGTATGGCTGTCCACACTGACACACGCACACGCCGCGGTCCGCTGGATTTAAATGGCAGCTGTACTCTTGGTGGCTTCCTTTCTAATGTGCGTGCTTAACTCGGGGTCAACACGGTCAGAGCCGTTTCAGCTAAATCTGATCAGCTTTTCCAAAGCCAAAAATATCCCACAGGCCTTTATTCTATAACCTTCCTTAGAGCTAAAAAAAAAAAAATCTTGAAAGAGTGACTGCAAACCAGCTACCTGCTCATCTGCATGGTGGCCCTGCTGACTCACAGCAAGAGAGGCTCGGGTTCAAATCCACCACCTGCGTATTCATCTGTCATCTGTATTCTTGATTTGCCTTCACGCTCTCGTTCGCCCCGTGTCTGCGTGGGTACTCTGGCTTCCTCCAAATTCCAAAGACGTGCACCTGTCTCTGTGCTTGGCCTCATATTTTGTCACAGAGATTAGAACATGCCATCGGCATTAAAGGTGGCTTGAATCATATTTATCTGATAGACTCCAGTTCATGTAAACGGGGAGTTTTCTTCACACCGAGGTTAATTATGGAGTTTCACGTGGTTTCTGCATCATCTGTGCATATCAGGGGGTTCATGCACGTTTAGGGTCTGTAAGAGAGCAATAAGAATTTTTTTTTTGCTATTTGTAAGCACACAAAACTGTTTGAAAGCAACAATAATCTGATTTATGAAGTTGAAATTTGTAAATTTGTTTTACATGGTGTCAGATTGCGTTGTATCTTTGTGGATAGATAGATAGATAGATAGATAGATAGGTATTTTATTCATCCCGCAAGGGAAATTATTATGTAACAGCAGCATGAACAGTACAATCTGCAGTAACTAAACAACAAAGTGAGAATGCCAACGATGAGTACTAAATTATACATATATAAACAAAATAGTTATGATATAAAGACATAAAAATGTACGTATAGAGAGTAGTGCAACCTGCATTGATAAATAAAATACAATAAAAAGAAATATGTACACTATAAATAAATAATGGATCAGGGCACGCATCAACAGTTACACACAAATCATTGTACATGTTTGTATCTCTTAGTTTATGTTCATGGATGATATCATATGCTGTAAGACTTTTGAGGCAAATTTCTCCCCAGCGAGGGGACGTTCTGTGGTAGAGGCTCGACTAATAATAACTAATGATTACAGCAGGAGGGGAAAGAGGTGAGTGAAAAAGAAACAGCGCATTGGGAACTCCCCGGCTATCGGCCTATTTCTGTGTAACTGCAGGAATCACGTCACCTGATCCAGCCACAACTGTGAGCTTGATCGAAAATTTATGTTATAAGCCTGATCTTAAATTAAATTATTTAATTAATGATGCAGGATGATGAGCAGCAGGATCCTGCAGATCATCTTCTCCCTGTGAGAGGAGACAGAGGTGAAGAGTCATCAACACATGAGGTCAAAGGTCAGTCACTGCAGCTAGAAGAAGGAAAATCTGCAGTCTGACTTCATTCACTCATTACAACATCTGATCCTGATCATGTCAGGTTTCCACTGAAAAACAATAAATAAAGAAAAAAGAAGATGCACTTGGGAGTTTTTTCTTCTGACTGCTGCAGGAAAACTGGATTTAGGTCATTTATATTAAAAATGTGCCGTTTAGTTTCTGCATTCAGCTGCACCTATTTTTATTCTTCTCAGATTTTCTCAGATCCATCATCATTCCCGAGGAGCTCTCTAACCTTTAGCTTCACGTTGGCTGAGAGTCAAAGAGCGCAAAACCGCGTGCCACCTATTGCACCCGTCTGTCTCGGTTTCATTTTTGATGCTGGCTGATCTCTTCTCGTCAGTCTCGCCCGCTACAGACAAAAGCAGAGGCCTTCTGTGCACATCTGCCAGATGCTTTTGTAGACATCGTTAGAGCAGCAGAGCTACATTTATTTGTAATCAAAACATCTTCAGTGGTAAAAATTTGTGAGTTTGCTTCAGCGTGTTTGATATTTTAATTAGCAGGTAATAAATATGTTTACATTTATGATATTAAAGCTTCCAAATACTAAAAACAAATGAAAGCAACAATAATTAAGGTCATTGATGTAAATAGGAAAGTGCAATTCACAAAACAAATCACAAAAAATGTGAATTCCAGATATTTAATGCTGCCACCTCTAAATCCTGTGTTAGCCTGTTTATAAAGACAAACTGATCACATTTAAAATTGTAGTTTATGTAATTAATGTAATTAATGGCGAGACCTCTTTGAGGAGTCTTGTGGGATCTAATAGATATGTTGATGATTTAGTGGCAGTTCATGAAGATCAAATGGAGACAGAGAGGCCAACAAACAGCAGCAGTGACGAACATGAAGAAACGTGTTTGAAATGTTCGGAATCATTTTTATATTTTTATGTATTTTCTATTTTTCTCTGTCTGACATCTAATGTTGATTCTTTATGTTCATCCTCAGTGTGAATGTGTCTCACTGATTCCACTGAATGAATCAGAAACTTATTACAGACGTGTTCACTGAACTTTACTATTACTTTGTGTGTCTCTGAGAGTGTGTGCGCGCGTGCGTGTGTGTGTGTGTGTGTGTGTGTGTGAGTGATAGCGTAAAACAGTTGTAGCAAAAAACAGAATGCGGCTCCTCGACCACAGAAATGACTGAGCAGTTTCAGAGTCACAGCAGGCAGATCAGCTCTGCTGCTGACTCGCTGACGTCTCACGGCAACATGAAACAAGTTTTTCTTCAAGCACGTCTGGAGATTTCAATCTGGATACAAACTTTTTATATGTCTGATTTGTACTTTGTCATCTGCGAGAACGTGACAGTTTCTGCGTTTCCTGCGTTTAATCTGTGAAACTTGCAGGTGAATATTTTATAGAAGACAAAAGAAAATCCACTAAAATAACTTCACTGACATTCTTCATATCCACCATCATCATTTAGGGAACATCACTTTTACCACGTGTGTGTATTAGATTTTCAAAATCAACAAATTAACTCCTTTTGTGCTTTCCAGAAGGAACAACATGCTGTTACGGCAGGTGCAACACACAGTTGGCACTGAGTCAGACCATATTTGGAGGTGCAAACTATAAACAGTCCGGATTTTTTTCTCAAATCATTACCGTGTCCATGAAGTGGGGAAACGGTTAGAAATGAGGGGGCTTTTGTGGGAGTATCACTTCCTCAGATATTCTCATAATTTGTAAAAAAAAAAAAAAATCATGTGCATCATGCATGGTTATGTTTGCAAAAACAAACACGCAAAAACAATTCTTCAAGTTTTTATTTCAGAAATCTGAACTAGACAGAAACAAGAATATGTAGATGTATACACACACACACACACACACACACACACACACACACGCATACATATACACACATATATACAATATATAAAATAAGCTTCAACAGAAATTAAAATATATTTAAAAAAGGAAAAAAGTGCATAAGCTACAAAAAAAATGCCTGTGCAGCTTATTTGGGGATATGAATTTTTACATGACAATAAAATATTTTGTAAACAAACTAAACTTTAAAGGGGACCTATTCTGCTCTTTCCAGCTCCATATTTCATTCTTGGATTACAACAGAACAAATTTATCCCACTCTGGACCCTCAGTTCGCTTCCATCTGACCGGCTGCTCTGAGGTGAACATATTGGGAATATTAGAAGAAAAGAAAAAAAATTCTCTGAAGTTCAGCATTTCGTGTCTGAATTTCTGGCTCACGGTGATTACATGAACACATACTGACTTTATTTGCTGAAACTTTGATCATGTCTAATGGCGTCCATCACTGGAACATTACGTGGAGGAAAAGGAAAGACAGAATAGATCCACTTTTAAAACGTAGCCATAGTCACCACATAAAGATTAAACAGCTGAGTCAGTTTAGAAATGCACACAGGAGCATAACAGGTCTACTGACTAACTTGAGGTAGTTGATATGATTTATGTACACTGCTCAAAAAAAAAAATGAAAGGATCTCATCACAAGAGAAAAACATGCTGGATATCTGGGCTGGCTAATGTGTTAGGAATGAGAGAATCTCGCAGCATTTGATGGAAATGAAAATGATCAAACTACAGAGGGTCGAATTCAAAGACAGCTGAAACGGTTGCACGGCCCCCACGTGCTGTTTGCATGTGTGAGAACATCGGGACCTGCTCACAACGAGACCACAGCTGGTGTCTCTCCCAGAGCGGAAGCTCCTCCGTGCTCTCGAGACTGTGCTGAGAGACGGCAAACCTTCTGGCGACGGCACACGTTGATGTGCCATCCTGGAGGAGTTGAACTACCTGTGCAACCTCTGTGGGGTCCAGGTATCACTTCATGCTACAAGTAGTGACCCTGACCCTAGTCAAATACAAAATTAGTGAAGAAACAGGGAAGATGAAGGAAAATTTTAGTGTCCTCCTCCTGTAAACTCCTTCCTGTCTCATTGTTGGCCCTCTGGGGCACCTGTTGTTCATTTCATTAACACCAAAAGCAGCTGAAACTGATCAACACCCCCCGCTGCTACTTAACTGACCAAATCAATATCACAGAGGTTTAACTGATCTGATGCTGAACTCTGTTTAAAAAAAAGTCCTTTAATTATTTTTTTTTTGAGCAGTGTATCAAAAGCATGTGGCTGGCTTTAGTGCTTTTAATACATTCATGAAAAGGATTCATGTGCACCAAAAGAGTTTGTCTCTCCTTTGTCATCAAATATCACAAGTTTGCCTCAAGTTTGATATTTGGATGGTGACTACAAAAGTTGTAGCTCAGTAAAATAATGTTTTAAAAATACTGGTTGGGGTTTTTGGGGGGATTTTTTGGACTGTAGTTTAAAAAAAAAAAACAGCTTTTAGTGCAGATTTTCCCTTCTTTATGCATTAGTGCATTTTTTTTAACGTAGTAGTATGAGCACAGCAAAGTTAAGTGCCCCCAGAGTCTGTCCACTTTGCAGTGCATCACATCATCCCCACACCCCAAAAGGCTGGTGACAGAGCAGCTTTCTGGCAGTAAATTTGAGGTATTTTATAAAGAGAAAGGTTTCCAGACAGCTCAGGCTGAGGCATGTCTGGATAAACCCCCACAGATTGTTGCATTATGGGAAATGAAGAATTTACAATCTTACTGTCTCCTCAGTGATGATGAGGATGATGAGCATGATGATGATGGAAGAGTGAGTTTTGCAGGTAAACAAAAATGTGATGTTTCACAACAAGAACATGACCCTACAGCTCAGATTACCCTGTGAAACTCTTTCCTGCAGTTTTCTCTGAAATGGCGTCAAGATTTTCCTTCATAATTCATTTTGTTTGTTTGGATCAGCAATTTCAGTTAAATATATCACGTAGCAGACGCACACAGTGATATTTGAGAAGCGAAATGACGTTTATAGGATTTACAGAAAGTGTGAAATAATTATTTAAACAAAACTAGGCAGGTGCGTAAGTTTGGGCACCGTTGTCATGTTATTGATTTGAAAACCTTTAGCAATAACTATTGGAACAAAATTTGTTTTGTAAGCTCATTGACCTTTGACCTACATACACAGGTGAATCCAATTATCAGAAAAGGTTAAGGTGGCCAATTGCAAGTGTTTCTCCTCTGAAGAGCGGAGCCTCAAAACAACTCTCAAATAAGCTGAAAACAACATCATGAAGCTCCATTAGCTCTAATTCCAACACTGGAAAAAGTTGTGTTCAGCTTTCCTTTGGTAAAAGGTCTCTTTGTGCAAGTGAATGCTCTGATTTGTGCAAACCCACTATTCTGACGTCACAGAACACCCCTCTGGTGACACCAAAAACTTTATACTTAACAAATAATAGTAATAGTTTTGCAGTGTCTGGCGGAAAGAGCAGCTGCAGCATCCAAGGTCTGATTGCTGGCCAGGGAGTCTCAGCTAATGTTAGCAGCAGCCTGATTACAGGTAAACTGAGAGGTGAGAGTGTTAGCACCAACGCATAGAATGAGGTAGATACACCAAAGATTTGTTCATCAGCTGCTGCTCAAAGTGCTTTTTTTTTTTTTAAGGTCAATGATGGGTAAACAGAGTGATGACACACCAAATTCATACTCAACAACAAGCTGTCTAAACCACACTGACCTTTGAAGCAGAGCTGCACAGAAATCTTTATAAAGTCTAAAATGCTGCAAACAGGAGCTGATACAAATGCTTCTGCGTGCAGTCCGGGAGCTCCAGAGACCATCGGCTCATGAGTTCATTAGCAGCTTGTTTTCCTTTCTTTCACTAAATTTAGGTCTACAGCTTTCTTTTTCCACAGTGAGGAGTGACCTCTGTAATGGACTGCTACTTTACATTAATACAGTCCTGGTAACAGGAAGTATTACTCTGTAAAATTGCTTCATTATTTACAACATACATCCAAAGTGAGGCAACGAAGTGCAAGTGTTATAATCACCACTACAAACACACCCAGACTTATATAGAGGCCGATCCTCTCCCTCGCTGGCATTGATGTTTCTCCGACAGGTTTTTCGATGGCTGCTGCAAAAACATTGAACAAGTATGAGCGACGGGATCATTAATGTGAACTTCTGAAGACAAATTAAAGTAGTAGCTCTGAAAAGGACCTTTCGAAGGATAAGATGAAGGCCGAGCATTGGCATCACACAACTCCAAATGAATTTTAGTTTTACTCAGAGTGTTTAAACACTTTCCAGCAACCACCCACTGGCCACATCATTAGTTACACCTTGCAACCAGGCACAGATTCAACAAGGTGCTGGAAACATTTCTCAGAGATTCTGGTCTTTAATGACATGACAGCATCACAGCTGCTGCAGATTTGTCGGCTCCAGATCCGTGACGGGAATCTCCCATTCCATCACTTCCAAAAGGCGCTCTATTGACATCTGGAGGCCATTTGTGTGCAGTGAACTCATTGTAATGTTCAAGAAAGCAGTTTGAGATGACATAGGGTGTTATCCTGCTGGAAGCAGCCATGAGAAGATGGGTACACTGTGGTCATAAAGTGATGGACATGGTCAGCAACAATACTCAGGCAGGCTGTGGAGTTTAAATCAAGCTCAGTTGGTACTAAGGGGACCCAAGTGTGCCCACACAACCTTAAACCAGCAGCAGCCTGAACATGTTGTTTACACCAAATTCTGACTCTAGTCTCCAAATTTCACAGGAGAAACTGTGACTCAAAGTTATCAGGGAACATTTTTCCAATCCTCTAGAGTCCAGTTATGATGCCCGTGTAAACTGCAGCCTCAGTTTCCTGTTTTTAGCTGACAGCAGCGGCACCCATTGTGATTCTCTGCTGCTGCGCTTCAAAGATTGACATGGTATGTCTTCAGAGATGCTCCTCTGCATACCTTGGTTGTAATGAGTGGTTATTTTCCAACCGATCAGAGCAGGCTGGTGATTTTCCTCCAACATCAACAAGACACTGATTCTGTTTGGGGAAAGAAGGGAGAAGGACTCCACAGTGAAACATGGTGGTGTGGGTATTAAGCTGTGGGGATGATTTAGTGTGTCTGGAACTGGAACTCTCATCAAGGTGGAGGGAATCCTGAAGAAAGAGGGATATGTGAGGATGAAGGAAAAGCTCAGCAACAAAGCTGGGTCAGGGTCATCGCTTTGTTTGCGTAAAGCTCTGACTGGAATCCCACCAACACCAAATCTGGAGGAACTTCAGTGACTCACTAAAGAAGAATGGGGGGGGGATTGCTCAGGAGACGTGAGTGGGATTTGCTGAAAACTATAAAAGTGACTGCAGGCTGTTATCGCGATAGCATAAAAGAGTGTAGAGCAGCTAACCAGAGAAGAGAAACTGATGT
>VUQJ01025056.1:19559-31622 GCA_015108635.1 Andinoacara biseriatus
ATTGCCTGTTGCAGTCTTTTAAAGCTATTATTTCACCAAAGCACACACATGGTCCACATCTAATCATGGCCAAGGTTTATTTTTTGTTGACTATATCTAAATACAAGTCATTCTTACTTGGGCAGGTGCCGCAACGACAGGATTCAGAGGTGCAGCAGGAGCAGCTGGAACAACTGGAACAACTGGAACAACTGGAGCAATAGGGTCAGCTGGAGCAACAGGGGCAGCTGCGGCAGGATTAGGCAGGATGAAACCAAAGGGGAAGTACTAGAGCAAAGGAAGAAAATGATAATTCAATACCATCTCACAAAAACAGAGAAAATATATTTTGGAGACACTTACCAACTCCTTGGAACCGATGCCATTTGGGTTAGGGATCTCCTGCTTGATGAAGCCACGGACCTTTCAATGAAAATAGACTTAAGAGCTCATGATGAAAAATGTAACACTTCCAGTTTAATATTGCTCTTTTTTTAATATAACATGTGGGCTCTGAAACAGTAGGGAATTTACAATTAATTATCTTTTGTTCAGATTGTGTTTTTGTTTCTATTCCATTTTAAATGCTTTAGATTAAAGTCTGCATACTACACCCTCAATAGCTAAATGTCAAGCTGAGACTGTGTTACTAACAGGTCCTCCGAGAATGTTTCTTTGGTCATCAACTGGGAGCAACTGTAAAAAAGAATAATAATTAAACAACAAAGAATATCATATGAAGGAATGATTACAGTATATACAGTAAAGTATATTTTGAAATGGTGCAAAACAATGATTGAACTCTTACAACTTCCAAAGTGTCAAGTGGCACTCCAGCGGGGATAGCCTGGGCTGCCTGAAAGATGGGATTAATCATACTGTATACACTTAAAGGAGTGGAAAGGTTGCGAGAAAAGTCAACAAAGTTGGAGAAAAAGAAACTTCAAGTATTTCATCTATGAAGACATCTTTGGTGAACAGAGTTTGAAAATTTGTCTTTTACTGTAGTTTATATGTGCGAATGTCATGCTATGCTCCAGCTGAACTGAGCTGCTTCTTATTGTACCTGAGGTGGAGCGAAATGGATGTCAAACTCCTCGAATATAACCAGCTGTAAACGAGAGAAAATAATTGAGTGGAATGCAGGTCAGTGTAACATATTCAGATCATTTATGAATGTTCTTTGATTAATTAAAATTAAAATGCTAAAGAAAAAAACAACTTTAAAAACTCCATCTGCTATCAAAAGGTGATTATCAAAGTACTTGAGGTGAGACTTTTCAGTTAATTTCAAGATGAATGTAAATGTGAAAGAAAAGAAAGAGTTTTTTTTGCAGAAATGTAGGCATTTTTCTTACAGGAGCAGAAATCGCCATCCCAAGGATGCAGGCAGCAAGCACGATGAATTTCATTTTGAACTCGGCTGTGAACGAGAATATTTTGTGTTATTACATTTGGTAGTATTCAGAGCACCTCTTTAAAAAAAACATTTAAAATTAAACTTTTTTTGCTGTTTCACGAGATATTAGCAGGATCTACGTTACCTTTCTTCCCTGGCAACACGTGAGCACTGAAGGATCGTTGAAGCGGGGTGTGATTAGTGGAGAGAGGGATCTCCTATTTATTTGCTGGCAAAAACAAAGGGCAAGCAAACTTTTGACAGGTGTTGATGGTGAGCCAAGTGTTTTTTGTTTTATGATTACAAAATTGGCAGTTACATCCCTGAGAGATCTCTTAATACATTTCTTTTGGCTTGAAATGCACATCAATCACATTCCTCAGTGATATGTTTTACCAGGTGCCCCTCCTTGCAACATCTCAAACTCAAAAAGGGCAACAGGGTTATTCAGGAGTAGGGGTTGAATTCAAGCAGGGAGTGCTTCTTTATTTACACCCGTGTATCTGTTCTGCAGATAGAGTTGTGCAAACACCAGCATATAGGGGAGCTGTTAAAACTTTGAAACTTACATGATCATGATTTTAAATTTACAGCTTTAGTGTACACACACTCACTGTGCATTGTATCTGAGTCAGTACATTGTATCACAGGTACACTGGATAACAAATCTCTAAACTGGGATAAGTGTGCCTCAGCATGAGGGTTATATAACAACTGTGCACACTCCTCTTACATTATGGTTTTACTGGGAAGAAAACATAATTAGTAAGAACTATTTAAGGCTTAAATCTTATATATCTAAATCACATGAAATGTAATGAATATTTAAAGACCAGTGGCACACAGTATGTTTTATAATATTCTTCTAGCAAGGATTGCATAGAAATAACATGACCATGGCACTGCCGAGAAAATTAGGCCCTTCAGAGGTCAAAGTCACCTGACTTTTTAATTTATTTCAGCTGTTTTGATGCTTTTGGTTCATGGTTAACAGCTATGGTCTCATTTTTATCAGCTCCTGGCAGCAGTTTCCAACAACAAAAATCTGAAAATCTACTGTGCTAAACACCATCTAGTGCTTGCTCCATTCATTAATTGGCTGCTGATCATGTTAGCAGCCAGCTAGTGAATGTAAAAGTGCACACAGCAGCTAAAGAGATACATAATTTCCTCAAAAGAGGTATACTCCAAAAGAATGAATACTGCACATAAACATAACCCCAAGTTAAAACTTCTTCCACTCCATGGCTGCTGTGTGTGTTAATTTGCTAATTTCAACCTAAAATCTGTGAACAGGTCAGTTCTTTGTTCAAAGGTTGTTTTCAGTGCCCTCAAGTGACAAAAACTGTTATTGTGCAACTTGAAAATGTGTGTAATTAAGTTATGGAAGACAATGACACACATGATTAGGAAAGACAGGTTCAGTGTTTTTTGGTTTAATTTTTATTTAATATTATTTATTTAAAAAAAACATGGTTAGTAATATCCTTGAGAAGTTCCACTGAAAAATTGTTAGTATCCATCAATAATGTATTTTGTTTTCTCGTACTGTAGCATGTCATGGGTCAGATAACCCTTGTATGAGAGTTAAATATCCCTCAGACAAGGGTACCCTGTGTGGGCTGGAGTTGGGGTAGAGCAGGTGTTTGGGCAGTGGCAGCATCCGGCGCTGCTCCTCCCAAACCTGCAGGGACACCGCTAGCATTGGTCTGTGATACAGAGCAAGGCAGTCCCTGTTTCTGTTGGCCTCCTGCAGCTGAGGTCCTCACAGCTAGCTGAACAGCTGGTTGTTCTAGGTTTCTGAGTCCAGCAGCCTGGCTTTCAGGCTGAACAGCTCCTGCAGGCTGGTTTGTGAGCACAGTAGACATGTACACTCCCAACTGGCCCATTGTAGCAGCCATCTGAAACAATAAAGAGAGAAAAGATACTGTAAAGAAGCGAGGGAGGGGCAGGTATCACGGTGGCTGTGGGATCACTGAGTTCACTAAACAGACTGTTTGAACAAGCTTGGCAAAGATAAAAATCTTGGCTGTGTTACCTGAAGTTCCTCAGAGCTAAGACTGCCAAGAGGAGAGCTCTGGTAAGGAATGACAGCACATGTCAAGTTAAATATTCTCAGAAAGAAAATTGTGAAATTGCAAATAACATTAAGTTTGCCAAGAATTTTGTGTACACACCATGGGTTGCTGCAGCATGTATACAATCTGAGGATTCTGTGGATAAGAATGAGAATTAGATCATTTTAACTTTTTTCTATGTTCTGCATTAGAATATATTTGTTATTATTATTAAAACAAATGCAAAGGCACCTGTTGCTGCTGCTGCTGCTGCTGCTGCTGTTGCTGTTGTAGTTGCATTGCCTGAGTTGCATCTATTGAAGGCGCAACTGCTCCTGCAGCATTTTCTGCAGGTAACACTGGGGTGTTGGGAAGCTGATTTGCTGACATTTGTGGGAAAGTTGATTCCATAATCGTTGGGTAACCATACGGGGTGAACTGGGTGAGAGAAGATAAAATGAAACACATCAAGAATTTATGCACTGACGCAAGTTACAAATGTAATAGTAACTCCCTATTCTAAAAGCCAAAATACTAGTTTCTTTATTTCCACAACAATGTCTCTTAGTACAAGTTCACAGTACATGCTAGAAAAAAATATCTTGTGCTGCACTGTTGGAAGAAAAAATAAAGGAAAAGTCTTTCGAGCTGATTAGGCTTGTGCTTGGAAAATATTACATGTATGCTTGATGTATATGTGCAGTCTCCAGATGCACAGACTGTGTTTCTTAGCTTACCAGCTGATTCCCATAGGGTGAGGAGAACATAGGTAAGTATCCATAAGGTGGAAAGATCTGAAAAAAACAACAATACACATTCATGAAAAAAAGGGGAAAGTATTAAAAGAAGAGTTAAATATTCAGTTTTCTCTGCTTTTCCCCTCCCTCTCTTTCTACCAGAGGCTGCTGTGGCATCGTCAGCTGGTGAGATCCATAGAAGCTTGGCTGCATGGGCATGATCAGTGGACTGCCTCCCTGTGGATACCATGTGTACTGCTGCAGTGAAGGAATGAGCTTGGGATCAGGCTGCTGCAGAACTCCAGCCTGTGGTTGATCACTGGGAGAAAAGGGGACCGGTGTGGGAGCCTCTGGTTTCTGGTTTGCGGCTACAACAGGCTGAGCACTTTGAGTTGGAGTGTCTCCTCCTTGTGACTGCAGGGGAGCACGGACATTTGAACTGACCTGGAAAAATAAAACAAAGAAATATGGCAAAATTATCATGGAAGACTTCATAGAATAGATTTGAAATCATAATCAATATGAGTCTACTTACTGGTACTGCAGAGACCACTATGGTGAAGCATGACAGTAGGGTTATGATAATCATTTCCGAAAAGAAAAGAAAAGAAAAGAGAATCAATATTGTTTTGAATTGGTTCCCAGAGGATCAATGAGGGCTTTCAAGGACTATGTCCGTGGAGCACTCAGGAGTAAATTCATTGAAACTGCATGGAGGGAGCTTCAACTTATGCACTGTTCACAGCCTGGATCAACCAATCACATGGCAGACTGAAAAAGACCAATTCAACCTAATCATCTGCTCGATGAAGCAGGGAGGTGGAAGCCAAAGAAAATCTACTAAGTACCCTAAACTGCATGTTTTCCTTCATTTATGATGCTGTAATGTCTCTTGAAATGAATAAACAAATGCATAAGAGCCGGGGCCTTGTGGTTTTCCTGTTACTCGGGGCACCTATGGGTGCGGCTGATGTGTCAGTGTCTCGCTGTTGTAATTGCAGTGTGGTCAAACCAAAACTGTGTGATGTGCAAAAAAACCCTTTAAAGGCAGACATGCAATAAAACTTAAGCCGCTACAAACGTAAAGATTAAAGTTTGATAACTTAATATAAGACACAAAAAACAGTAAAACATATCAGTTCATTTGAACAGTAAAACATTTTAATGAATCTAAAGATGGGTTCAAGTGATTAACTTGAATATACTTAAATATAATTTGTATCCTATCCTTTATATCATTTATCGTTTAGCTGTGCTGTTTTGGTTTTAAATTGGTTTTAAATTCTTTGTAGATCACCTCAAATCAAAGACAAGAAAGATGATCACATTTTTTTCTCACACTTGATAAAGGAATATTTCTCACCTATTTTATAATGATAAAACATATTTCTAGCAACATCACATGTAGCTACCAGCAACCAGAATCTAGAAGACAATTTGGGTATAGGATCCATATAATAACAATATGCTATTATTATTAGTAGTAAGTGTGGTAGTATGTCTTTTGTTTCATTTATTTCCCCCTCTTACTATATATATATCCATATTTACGTGCATTTTGCTCATAATATATTTGTGTCTAAGTAAGAATTTTAAATGCAACAAATTACAGTGGGGTATACATGTACAGACAGACAGACAGACAGACAGACAGACAGACAGACAGACAGACAGACAGACAGACAGACAGATAGATAGATAGATAGATAGATAGATAGATAGATAGATAGATAGATAGATAGATAGATAGATAGATAGATAAAATAAGGTTCCTATACAAGGATCTTCTTTCAACTTACATTTTATTTTTATTTTGAAAATATTTTGATTGTGAAAAATCAAATAATCAAAACATCAAATACAACAATCATTAGGTGGTTTACAAAATTAACCAAGTTTCAAGTTAGACAGACATCCACAAAACAACAGACTGCATTCAGAATAACCATGTGTGCAAAACATCAAACATACAGTAATTGTAATAGATAATACTAGCTGTGTAGAAAAAGCAGCATGTTTACAAGAATCTTAATCATTTTTGGTCAGATCAATGGAGCAAACAGTACAGTGCAATCAGTGAAAATATTGGTGAGGAGGGTGGCTGAAGGGAAAAAAAGCATCACGACGAGTTTAACCAAAGAAGCACAGAGTCATGTATTACCAGCTCAGCACTCATCCTTTTCTTAAGCTATGTTGATCCAGGGTTGGTGGTGTGTGTACCCACAGACTTGATGTTACACTAACATGTCGTCAACACCCCTCCCACTAATGTCTGGAAGCCTAGTCTCCAACAAAACTCATCATTACTCTGCTGACTAAATGCCCACCTAAATTTTACATGTTCCAAATCACAATGCAATGTATAATTCCAATATATATACGAAGGTTTCATATTAACTGTGGCTTCCTACGACATAAAAAAAATTAAAACATTATTATAAGTGAAGTCAGGATCCAACACTGAAATGTGAAAATATGCAAACAAATATAGTATGCAATGTTTTTATATGATGTGTCAATAAAATGGGGGTCACCCCTGGCTTCAAGATAACAGAATCCTAAAAACACATTTCCCATTTGTTCTGTAACTTTAGGTTGATTATGTTGGAAAATTATCGCCAACAGAGCGTAAGCGATCATTTATTTTCAGATCAGTGCTGTTCACCTATTGTCTCCCCGCTGGGTTGTAACAGTAGTGGTCCTAGTGGACTGTGTTGTGGTTGACGTCGATGGTTGAACAGGCGGTGGTTGTGAACACAGAACAGGAAACAAAGCACAGAGATTGAATGACGGTCTAATCCATGGGTATCTGCCACGCTGCTGTAAAAATATTAAAATTAAATTGATACCAAGTTTTAGATTACTCTATTGTTTGCAATTGTGGAATAATTTCAGTCTCACCTCACTACTGTAAGACTCAGTGCTGTGCGAATGTCGACAGTTCTGCAGAAACATGTAATTTATTTGCTTTAAATATTAGCAGAAGCACTTTTTAGAAGTCATGAAAATATCAAACAAAAACTGTTTAGACATTTTTGTACTTACGCCAACAGAGGAACTGACCGAATACAAAATCATCAGAAGAAAGACTTTCATCTTGCACTTGGAAGTGTAATTCAGTTCCCTTGATAGTCACAGTTGCCTATATGCACCACTAGAGTATGAGAGCAAACAGCAAAATGATGAATGAAATCAAGCTTTTGTACTCTGCCTCCAAGAGGGTACTTGGCTTTTAAGCAGACGCCGTGTGCCCACGCTCATCTCTCACGTTAAAGGTGTTACTTCATCTCTGATGTGGTCAGTTCCCATGGCCTCCTCCTGAGGCAAAACCAAACTAGGTGTAAACACAATTTCATCCTGTTTGTAATGCTGAAAGGCTTAAATTATTTAATCCCAGTCTACTCACACATACACACATGCGTCACTTTGTTTATGATTGAAGATATGAATATGAATAGAATTTTAAGTAAAATTTAGAACATGACTATGTTAAAACATGTTACAGATATACACTGAAAAGGATTGTAAATATTTGCTGGCAAAGTCAGGGATAATTGATAAGTTGTTAGGTGCTATATACTTGCGAAACTGTTGCCTAGAGCTTCATTTCCACCTCAGTGCTTACTCAATCTTTTCCAAACACTGTAATCATCTTGTTGACATATGGTGAACCTCATTTTATTTCCTCTACAGCAATGATAAAATTTTACACCATCTTGCAAATTCCTTTGAGAGATTTTACTTCTGACAGTGGTATTATATATATTGTGTATATATATATATTAATATGAGTGACTGCTGGAGTTGGAGAATTGACTTGAAACATTTTTTTAGGATATTGCTTTATGCCTTACAGTAAACTGTCGGTATCCAAAGAAAAACAAGTCACTGGTTCTATTATCATGCTTTTTTTCTTTTTTCCTGTTTGTAATGCTGAAAGACTTACTTGTCTTTTCAAATGAGGTTACCACATAACATTTTTCATCCAAAGACCTGCTTGTTATAAAATGAACACTGCAAAGAGTAAGTAAATCCTTGTAGCATTTTTTAATGTTTCCAGTGGAAGAAAATCTCAACAATATTTTGCGTCACCTAACTATGGGATGGACTCTTCTCCAGTAACCTGGCACTGATCTTCTCAGGAAGGCTGAGGAATAAGATCCCCCTTAAAATGTACCCCCATAGTCCCCTTTCTTGAGCGAAACCATTGCCCCAGTCTTCCATTCAAGAGAAGCTGTTCCTAATTTCCATGAAGAGGCATTTCAGCCAAGACAGCCCCACATCATCCCTCTGTTTGAGAAACTCATGGTAAAGCTCCTCTGACCAAGGCCTTACCACTGAATGCCCTCCTTCATCTGATTCTGATTCCACTATGGAAGGACCCCATCCCCACTCTGTGGAGTGTGAGTTGGAAGCCACTACGACCTCTTGAGCCACCTGAGAGGTTGACAGAGACCAGCAGAAAGTCTTGCTCAAAAAACTCTTTTGCTTCATCTACTGCCATCACTGCACCCTGCTTGGCCTGCTGATACCCAACAGCTGCCTCCTGTGTTCCACAAGCTAACCAAACTTGCTAAAACTTGCCTACTGGCTCTCTTCACCTCCATGTGGTTCAAAGGTTACTGCCACAACAGGAATCAGCCATAACTCCAAATAGCTGCCACAAGAATGGGAGTGCTATGCATGATCCACTTGAACACCAGGTCCCCAGGCACTCTCAAAATGTTCTTGAAGTCCTGGCGGAGGTGGGAATTGAAGACTTCATGGAGGTGGGAATTGAAGACTTCATGGACAGGATCCTCTGCTAGAAGCTCCCAGAGTTATATTGTTTGAGTAGAGCAGGCCTGTCTTGCATCTTCCATCACCTAATCCAAATCACCACCAGGTGGTGATCAGTTCCTCTCTTCACCTGAGTGTAGAGACATAGGACTGCAAATCTGATGTTACAATTACAAAATTGGTTTATAAACGTGACAGTAGGAATGCTATACATCAAGTGCCCAGTAGATGTCAGTACTCCTAAATAAGCTGTTAAATGAGGCTTTGTGTGGTCAGGTTTTTGATGAAGCATTTAGGTGAAAAGATTCGACACATTCACAGGACCTCATCACCTGACTAGAATACTCTGCGAAGCACGCAACAGGGAACCACACTACCAATGAGGGATACTGGAGGAAACAACTGACGAACTGAAGAAAACAGAGGATTTAAATACACACAAGGTAATTAGGGCGAAAGGACACAGCTGTGGAAAACGAATTGGCCAAAGCAAAGCGAAACTAAACAGAATGCACACAAGCAAAGAGTTAGCAAAAATAAAACAAGAAATGACTAAACGCGACAGACAAATGCAGACTTGACACACAGGGACACAACCACACTGAAAAAAACACACTGAAAAAAAATGTAATAGAAACAAAATATACAAAACCGAAAAACTCAGGAGTAACTCAAAGCTCAAACCAAGACCACCACAAAACCCCAACTGTAACAGTAGTACTTAGGGACTTTAGAAGTTCTGCCAGAACATTTTGGGAGTGCCTTGGGACCTTGTTTGACATTAGAATATCTGATGTTGGCAATTGGCAAGGCAGGTTAGAATAATTTACCCTTATACAGGATTTACAGCTGCAACACTAACAAACACTAATGTCCTGCGGAAATGAGACAATTGTTTTTCCATCTAATAACTCACCTCACTTGCCGCTAAACAACATGTACTGTTGCAACATGTAATTCATGTTTCAAAGACTGTTATTGTGATAGCAGATCTGCTCAAGACAATGTTGCCCCACTAATCAGTGTTTTCATATTAACAGGTGAACTCATGGTAGTTTTTAAGAATGAGAGGATTACCTGACTAGAATTGTTGGTCCTCAGCAGGTATCTGTTTGTAAGCCAACAACTATTGATGCAAATAATCAACTGTACAATATTTCCAAATTAAAATAGCCAAAATCCATATTATTGTAGTTAGATTAGTGTTACCACATTAGAAAAAACACAAATTAATTTTACATTTCTAATGGTTGAAGACAAACATAAATTATCAACATGTTTTATATTCCTGGTTTATATAGAAGATGCTACATACTGTAGAACACAGAGATTTGAATTACACTCATTAAGACAAATTAGAAGAAAACAGCACGGTGGCGCGGTGGTTAGCACTGCTGCCTCACAGCCTGGGTTCGATTCCACCTTGGCACAGGCCTCTCTCTCTCTGTGGAGTTTGCATGTTCTCCCCGTGTCTGCCTGGGTTATCTCCGGGTACTCCGGTTTCCTCCCAAAGTCCAAAGACATGCATTTACTGGGGTGAGGTTAACTGGCTACTCTAAATTGCCCATAGGTGTGAGTGTGGATGGTTGTCTGTCTCTCTGTTAGCCCTGTGACAGGCCGGCGACCTGTACCCTGGGTGTACCCTGCCTCTCGCCCTATGTCAGCTGGGATAGGTTCCAGCCCCACCCGTGACCCTGAACCGGATAAGCAGAAGTGGATGGATGAAAACAGTTGTAGGTTCTCTAAAGAAATGATGAATACAACAACTAACACAGGTTTTATCCTTGTTACTTTGCAATCGTATTACTTATAACTGGGGTATTGGAGCTTTTAACTAATGTGGTAGTTGCAGTTGTTGTAGCAGCTGGTGTTGTTTTTGCTGCAGTAAGGCGAGAAGAAGTGGGAGACACTCTGACTTCAGTGATGGAGAGCATCCTTAAAGACAATCACAACTATTTATCACCACTTACATTTTACAGGAAACGACAGTAATAGGCAGTCAAGTGTGTTGAAAGTTGAAGTTTAAAGAAACTCACTCCACAAAGATGGGAGCCAAAGGAAGCGTGAATAACTCATTTAGCTCCCAAGTTAAAAAAAAAATAATGAAAAAGTCTTCTTAAATGGACTGGTTCTTATGTAGTACTTCGAACTCTACTCAAGTTGGAGCACTCAAAACAGTTTATACAACATGCCTCATTCACCCAAGCACTTTTTTCAACACATGCTTTCTATCTAATATTCATACACACTAATATTCAACAGTTGCGTCAGAGAGAATCATGTTTGGTCTCTTCCTGTTTTATTTTGACAGTATAATGTTCCCTGTGTGTGTTCGGTTTTGCTTCCCCTTGTCTCATTAGTGTCATTCCTTTCACCTGTTCTCACCCAGCTGTCTCCACTTCACTAATCACCCTCCTGTGTTCATTGTCTCAGTCTCTCCTCTGTCAGGTTGTCTGCTTTTCTGCCT
This sequence comes from Andinoacara biseriatus, assembly GCA_015108635.1. Taxonomy (NCBI): domain Eukaryota; kingdom Metazoa; phylum Chordata; class Actinopteri; order Cichliformes; family Cichlidae; genus Andinoacara; species Andinoacara biseriatus. Next base: position 30,978 of record VUQJ01025056.1, read on the forward strand.
CGGTGTCATACAGTAGATGACCAGTTGAGCTTTTCTTTAACAGGTTTACAGAAGTGTATTTCTTCTTATTAGTATACCACATAGATAAGAAATTGTTATTGTTTGGAAATCTTCCACCTAGCCATTTCAAAGTTAGTTTAAATATTGCATGCATTCTATTAGTTTTTTAATCTAAATTTAATAGTTGAAATTTGAAAGTAAAAAAATACAACTGATAGCCACAGTTAGAGGAAAAGTTTAACTTGAAGCTATGAAACACCAAATTGGGAGCTTAAAAAGACAAGACCACTTTTATACAGAAATAGAAGCTCTGCTGTGACAGCTGCAATTATGACTGTTTCTGGGATTAAAATATCTTCATTCTGAGTGATGTTTATAGTCACAAAGTTAAAGGCTGCCACCTGTATTTCCCCACTTATTTGTGAAAAATGTTCTGATCTGTCTGTCTGATTGCAAAGTTTGAAGGAACTGTGTATTTAGAATAATACTAGAAATATTTTCCACTGCTCATGCAAGAATTGAGGCTCAACCAAATGTACTGAAACATGTTATAAATGTTTAAATACATGTGACATACTCTCTCTGAGCTAAAGTGTGATTTTTTTTCATCTTTGTAGCAGCTGTAGTCAGAGAGCAGCGTTTCAT
>VUQJ01025057.1:23252-50511 GCA_015108635.1 Andinoacara biseriatus
CTTCACCTGCCTCTTCTTTGCTCCGTTCTTTGGAGTCCCTCCCTTTTCATAACTAACACACACACACACACACACACAGAGTCATCAAATAACCTTTGGACTGTGGGAGGAGGCTGGAGTACCCTGATAATAATAAACATGGTCATAGTTTAGAGTGATAATGTCAGCATGTATCCAGGTAATCCCTGTGAGACAAAAGTTCAGACTTCAGACTCGGTTCACACTTGGTTTCAGATTGTTTCTTTCTGCTTTAGGCTCTTTATGATGTCACTAAGAGTGGATAAGCATAACATGGTCATCTCTGGAGCCCCACCCACCTTCTGCTAATTCCCTCTGTTTGTGAGGGGCAGCCAATCAGAAGGCGTGAGAAGGAAGCTGAAACTATCCGTTTTTCACTTCTCGACAAATCTCAGATGATGTCACACTCTGTGACATCACAATGAGCTTGACTGGGAACAGGTGACATCAACATTTGCTGATACTAACATACCCGACAGTAAAAGGGACATTATGAAAGAACCAAGTATTTAATGCGATCAAAGAAAAAATTAAGAAATCTGACCAGAGATCGGATGCTCGACATTAGTGCTTGGCAGTTTTTAACGTTTGGTGCTGCGGATACTTTTTCTGTACTAAATAAGTGTCTGTGCTGTTAATGAGAACTGGGCGTCTTCCTCATTTTGTTTGAAAGATCCTGTTCTGCCAGCTGGCTTGTGTTGTGCTTTTCTCGTGCAGCATGTTGTTAGTCCTGAGAGGAGCACTTCGCTGACCTCACTCACACATGAAGAACTGCCGAAGGGCTCGATCAGAGGTCGCTGACTGCAGGGTACACAAATATACCTCGTACCAGAGGGAAATCTCTTTCATCATCTGTGATCTTGTCATAATCAGAAACATTAGTTTAAATTTGACTTACCTTAAGCCAGCCTACTTTGAGGAGCTTGTCTGTCTCTCAGAATGGTTTATGGGTTGGAAGCAACCTCATCAATTGGCCAAGAGGAGAAAGGATAAAGATCACGTGGCTTCATGCTGTGTCTTTGTCATCGTGTGACTGGATTACATTCACCAATAGCAGCAATGTTTGGGGTTAAGCCATATCTCCTGTTTTTCTAAAACACAACAATAAGTTTTTCCTCCAAGGCCGCTCACAGCTCCTGGGATTTTATGTTAAATATGAAACCTGAAGTTGTCCATTGAGCACCCTTTTTCCTCTTCTTCCACCTCGGTCTCACGGTGGTCGCCATTTTCCTTTCTGTAACCCCGCGAAATCCACCGTGAACCGGATCGCCACGAGATGGCATGTGCGCCGCGCCTGGTGGTAGATGTTTGGTATCGGCGTCGATACCAAACATCAGTTTGGTATCGTTTTTTTATTAGTTTGGTATCGGCGATGGGGTGGGGTGTGCACCCACATGGTAATTGCAGGCTGTTGAAGCCTGATTTTAGTTTTGTTGAGCTTTGTGGAGTTTGCCTGACAAAATAATGAATTTGGTTTAAGTGGAGCTGTCTTGGGAGCCGCCATCAGCAGGTGAGACAATTAAACTAACCAACCGATATACTCTTATATGTGGGGGAATACAGTGAAAATCCAGTCGGGTCCTTTAAGTTGAATGCTGACTCAAATCTTCCTTTGAGTATCTCAAGATGAATCTCACCCAAACCTTTGAATTCATTCCTCCTGTGCCTCTGTAACTCTGCTTCATGATAAAGCAGAAAGTCTTTTTTTCATTGAAAGCTTCACTTGGTGAAGATCTCGCTTTATTGTGACATAGACCTGCTGTGGTTGCCTCCCCAGTGGGGACAAAGCACTCTCACATCAGAGTTCATAAAGGACCAGGCAGCGAGGTAAACCACCTTTTTTATCACGGTGAAGTACATGATCCTGGACTGTGCACAGCAGGGCAGCATTAAAGCTGCAGATAAGCCAAGACAAAGGTTGTGTTTACCCCACGTTCTGCTACAGAGTTCAAGCTTTTAATGAAGCAAAGCAGTGTGTTTTATTCGAATATATGGGAGGGGTGTACTCTCGCCACGTGGTCAGAGTCTTATGCAATTTTATTACATAGGAAAATATATGGTGAGATGCAGAAGTGCAGCTGCCTTCTAGTGAGTTTCCAGTCAGCCTCGGACTGACTGTTTATTACAATAATCTTTATCTACTGCACAGTAAATCACAAAGTTTGCAACTAATGCTTTTCTGACAATTATTGATTTGTGTTTCTTTTAATTAATTTTATTGGATAATCACTTGGCCTCATTTACTTTTTTTTTAAATCAGCTTTTAATGCACACTTACTCAGATTCTTGCCAAGACTTTGGCAAAACCTTACCAGTTTCCTAGAGCCCAAGGCGATGGCTTTTAAAAATTTAAATATTTTCTCATATTGAACATGTTAAATAAAGCAAAAACACTTATGGTAAGCTTGCAACAGTAAATAATAGTATTAATAGTAAATAATAAGATAACCAGAGGTCAATTAATTTTGAAGGTCAGCTAAAAATTACTGTATCCTTTTATAGCAGGCAGCATCAGTGGTTTTTGCTATTGTGCAACATGAAACTTAACAAGTTGAAGCAGACGGCATTAAACAACTTAATGTGTTTGTATTGAGAGGTTAAAATCATTTTCCCCAACACTGTTACGATTTTTCTGTTTCACAGTAGATGTGAAAGTAGGCTTTAAGCTGGCAATGCCGTTGCAGAGCTTTGACCCAAAGGCAGCTTCTATTTGAGGGTTTCTTACTTGAGAGTCCTCTATAAGCACATTTAAAAACACCCTCTTTATATATTATATAAAAATGCAAATGATTAATAATCCAGCTGGATACTGATGGTAGCTTTGGTTTATTTAAAAAAAACACACAGTTTTATCTCTGGTAGTATAAATTTCTACTTTTGCATCTTTTAACACACTTTGTTGCTTCATAGTTTCCATGAGCACGGTAATCTTTTTGAAGGAGACTTTCACATTTTGTTTTTAAAGAGCAAAGAAACTGGTGGAGATCTCTACGCTGCCGCTCACTGTCTCTGTCTTTCTTTGACTCTGTCACCTTTTTCTCCTCCTCTCTTGTGTTTTACCTTTGCTGTCTTTCCCTTGTTGCACCTGCCCCACCTCCACCACCGTTTTTAAGGCCTCAGTCACACTAGAGTATAAATAAAATGGCAACCTCCTCGTGACCATGAAAAATCAGTGGTTGGTGATTGCATGGAATCTTTTTGCTGTCTGGGACCGATTGCAAGTTGTTCCAATTGGTCTCAGACTGCACTGAGATCAGTTTGGCTGTTCTGTGGTTCTGGAAGCAGAACGTCTACACACACACACACACACACACACACACACACACACACACACACACACAAACATGCAAATGCTAACAAAAACATCCCTCCTCGGTGGCGGTAACAAAGCATAGCTCAGAGTTAAAGAGATGCATCTCTAACCCTTTCATGCTTGTGTGTGAGTTTGCACAGCAGTTCAAAAAATAATCAACATTACAATATGCCGTGTATTCAGTTCCATTGAGGTGCTTTACAGTACACTAAATGTGCTCAGGACCACAACAACAGGTCAACATTTAGCTACTCCACATTTAAATGTGGGTGCAGATTTACATATGGTGGGCTTTACGTGGTTGGTGTAGATCAGAGTTTGATCCCAGCCTCTTTCATCTTGGCTGTGAAACGTCTGTCAGACTCTCAGCTCTTCTTCGTGAAGCAAGTCAAAGCAATATTCATTGCGGTTGGTTGATGTGGTTACATTATTACTGCCACTTTGAGGGTGTATTTATGTTTGCGCACATATATATGAAAACTGAGGATTATTATGGCTTTATTAAGAAGAGTATCTAGTACAGACTGATGATTTGTTGATCAGACCCTGATGAAGACTAAATATACATTTCTCCATTCGATTCTTTGCATGATTTCTTGGCCACTTTTTAAAGCCACTTCAGCTTTTCTCAGTTACATCACGGTCCCCAGTGACTATTGCACAGAAACTGTGTGAACAGTGTGTCACTCTGTGCATGTGGGCACCTGTTTGCTGTCGCATTGGAAAGACGGGAAATTTCAGTTTACAAAAAAATTGAGATTGGTGTGATAGGATTGCATATAAGCCAGAGACACATACAGAAATAGCATATCCATAACTGTGTGTGACATCATATGGTGAGGTTTCTCAGTGTTTTGTGTGGCTGAATGTGGTGAATGACCTCAAACATCAGCTCCTAATTGTCACTGATTGTGCTTTAGAACCGTGCACATGTGTGTGAAAGCTGTCTGCGTGAAAGCTGAGAGTCAGTGTGTGTCTCTGGGCACATGTGGCAATATTTCAAAGGTTAATTGGACTCATGAAATTACAGTCAGCAAACCTTTGAATGTTAAAGTCATCATGCGGTGGAATCTGCAGCATCAGACAACTCTTCAAGTGTCCCAGCCTCTCATCACGTATGCTCTGAAGGCGCTAACTAAAGAACTCAGTGCACCACGGTTTGTGCAACGCGCTGGGTTATGTTAATGACATGGCTGCACAAAGGAACTGTCTGCTTTAATTATGGAAGAGTGTTGGGCTCCTGGCTCCTGCCGTCCTTTCTGGATTTTTTTTGATAGTCTTTCGTCTTCTTCCGTGCACTTCCTTTCCCTTTTTTAACTGCTCCCCGAAAGTGGTCCCTTTGATTTCGCCTCCCCTGCACGGTGAGGAGAGGTAGGCTAATCCTCCTGTGTCACCTACTCTAAGCAGGAATGAATAGGCCCTAGATTACCACCAGACACTAATCGCATTTAGCCTTCATCATGATAGCTTCTGTTCTGGGTAGGCCAGTGTTATTTGACACACGTCTCGAGTTTTGGTCAGACACAGCAGTTGTTGTGCACCTGTTGTGTGTCTTCCTTCCTTTTTCCTGACTGGATTCTGTGGAGGTCATTGTGGGATTATAAACTCAAGGTTTGCACAGATGGAGAGGAGTTTTGTTTACATAGACACATACTGTACAAAAGCCTGTAGTACTGCAGGCAATTGTGTCTGAAGGTCCTGCAAGATTTTTGGTACTGGAAGCTTTTTAGTTTCCATTTGTAGTTGAGTTCTCAAAACCCCCGGTTGTTTTTGATGGTTTGGTCACAGTGCCCTCCATAATGTTTGCAACAAAGAAACTATTTTTGTGGTTTTGCCTCCAAACACCACCATCAATATGGGATTGAAGTGTAGACTTCCAGCTGTAATTCAAGCTTGTTGTTTTTGTTTAGGTTTTTTTTATTTTTACCAAAAATTATGCATAAACTCTTTAGGAATTACAACCATTTTTTTTCACAATTCCCCATTCAGAGTTTCAAATTGATGAGACAGTTCCTCATTGTCTGACAAATGAATCAGACACAAGATCTGAAGTTGGTTTAAAGTTTTCAGTTTGTGTTTTATACCTTTTCACTGTAATTTTAAATATTGATGCCAATGCAATTGAGGGAGGCCATCATTAGGCTGAAAACCCCAAATAAACAAACAAGTAAACAACAATCTGTTGTTGAGAAGAATGAATTCATTGACCAGCTCAGCAACACCAAACGGCCTTTTCAAGGAAAAAAAAACCTTCAACATGTAACCAGGTCAGGAAAACTGTTGAGGACGCAGGCGGGTCACTGTCAAAGTCCACAATCACGAGACGCTTTCATGATTGGAAACTTGTTTACAACAAGGTGCAAATCACTGATTACACAGATTAGCATTAGCCAGAAAGCATCTGAAAGTTTGCACAGTTTAATAAAACCATCTTTGGACAGATGAAACCAAGGTTAACTTACACCACAACGATGGAAGAGGAGAGTATGGAGGAGTGTAACAGATCCAAAGCGTATCAGTCCAACATGGTGGCACGGGCGTGCATGGCTGCCAGTGGAGCCGGGCTACTCTTGTTTACTGTTGTGACTGCTGATAGCGAAGCGTACGGGGCTGTACTCTCTGCTCAGAATCAGACAAGTGCTGCAGAACGGATCACAAATGCGGCTGATGACCCAAAGTGTACTGCAAAAGCAACCCGAGAGTTTCCCAAGTCAAAGACATTCAATGGCCAAGTTGGTCATCCGATCTCAACCAGACAGCATGCTTTTCAATTATTAAATACAAAACTGACTGCTGAAAGACCCACAAGCACGCAGCAACTGAAAGGGGCTGCAGTAAAGGAGGAGCATGTCATGAGAGGAAACACAAGATTTGGTCTGAAAAATGGCCGGCTGACCAGTTTGTGCATAATTTTTGTAAAACACCGTGAATTGAAGCTGAAGCCTGAGATTCAATCGCATATCGATTGCATTGATTTACAGTCCACCGTGGTGGTGTTCACGGGCAAAACCACAAAAATTACAGGAACTTTCAGACCCTAGAGATGCAATGATTGCAACAGTGTGACCTGCTGATACCGAAAATCAACTTTTCTTCAATGCAACTTATTTTCATAATAAAAGAAATTACAGAGTCCTCTCTCACTGACACAGCTGAAAACAAAGTGCTCTGCTACTGGAAAGAGGTACAAATAATGAACTGCTTCACACCCACCTTTACTTCACATGTTTGGCCCTACCAAACGAAAACAGGTGCAGCAGATTTTTTAAACAACAAAACAAACGTCAGGTGCTGGAAAATGATATAACTTCACCAGATAACAGGATACAGACTCCTTTCACTCCTCTCCATAATTTTCCTCATAACTGCTTCGATCGATTGCTCATACCGAGGCTGCTGGCTTGTGTCGCGCTCTGAGCTCTGGATGGCTTTAGCTTTAGCATCTTTTCCTGTGTTAGTTCCTTTAAGATGCTCTTGTTCTGCCGGACTGGGCTGATTAAGTGCCACATTGGGTTTGTTGGTAGCCTGCACAGTAGCAATGAGGCTACAGCTGGTAGCTTGATAGCAGAGCTTAGCATAAAGACTGAAACTGGATGGGAAAGCTAGCCTGGTTCTATCTGAAGGTCCAAAAACGAGACTCTCAGCGTCTCTAAAGATTTTTATGTTTTATTCTGTTTGGTGTGGAAGAGTGAGGGGAGTGTTTGTTAGCTGTGTGCTTGTGAGATAGCCACGCACGTCTTTATTCCACTCGACAGGTGGACCTGCAGATTTGATTGGGAAAATAAAGGACTAACGATTATTATTAATGCTAACAGTAAACATACAAGGAGATGAAGCTGAGATTTTGAAGGCGGCTTTAATTTGACGCTCGGCTAAGGAGTCTCTGCTCCTTACTTATACAAACCACCGCAGTGCTGATATTAATAACATGGCAAGGGAAATTAAAATTCTTGAGCCACTGTGCGATGAGGACAAACAGTCTTTCATGCACATATTTCATACATAAGATCAGCTGAAGTGCTGCATGTAGCATATAAAACACTGCGAGACAGCTCCCTGTGGTCTCTGTCGGTGTGTTTTAGATATATTGTATCACTATATGGGTCAACGTAACGTAACATAAACATAACCTAATTATCTGTTGGACCCATTTTTTATGCCTGTCAGGCCCTGTTTGTGTTGGCTGCAGCTTAAATGAGGACATTGTGGACATCACAACAGCCAAGCTACCGACAGGCTCTGCAAATTAGCTCCGACTATAAATGCTGTGTTGTGTGGCATTGGTCCGTATCCCTGTACAAATAACCTGCAGATTCATTGAAAAAAATCATGGTGTTTGGTCAGTGGTGCAGATACTCAGACTAACTACATCCTGCCCTTTTTTTACAAGGCCTGAGAAAATAAATGGCACTGCCTGCACGTTGCTGTGACCACTTTTTATACTCAATTTAACATCATATTACATTAACAGTTACAGCACTTTAATAAGCCATTACTAATGTGGTTAACTTGAACCAACACAAAAAATCACTTTGTGTGCCTGTGTTTTTATGTTATAGGGTATTTTACATGGACAGTGTAGCACATCTCTACACAAAATACAGATCTTGTCTAAAAGAGAAAGGAAATGTTGTCTCTTATATCTCCATCTCATTCACATATACAGACTGCTTTTTCCAGACCCTCCATTATCCCTTTCTCCTTTTTCCAGCACATACTTCATGCAAATACAATGTCAAGGGCACCGGAGCAAAGCTAAATGCAGCTTGACCAGCAGTAAATTTTCCTTCTGACAAGCCCTGTTGCAGTGTCTTCGTCCTGTTTGCCATGACCTTCGCGCTACCCTCCGTCTGTCTCCTTGAACCGTGCGACTCTGCAGGCGCTCATCAACAAAGCCTTGTGTCGCTCTCTGTGACTCCTCTTCCTTCTATCGCTCCTTATTGCCGCCTTTTCCCCATCTCTCTTTAGTCATCCTCTTCCTGAAAGCCGTGCACATTATGACTGCTCGTACAGCGAACCTAGTCTTCAAGACTGAGACGAAACGGCGCCGAACCGACCTATTCATAAATAGATAAGCATAGATGTGGTTGGTAGAACTTTTGCTGTGTTTTCCATTTTTAAAAGTGTGAGGATTGTTTTGGGCATGTAAAATAATTTTCTTCACTGTTGACTTTATTATTGATTACTGATTTTACATGCAGCATCTGCAGCTTTTATTGCAAAGCATGTATTCAAGTACAGATGATGCTATGCATATAAAAGGTGTGCAAAAGAAAAATTTCTTGTCCCTAATTAAATTATCGTCCTATCTTTTTTGTGGTGCATTGGGCCTAATCAGGGTCTTTTGTTGTGGATGCTCGCTCTGTTTGGGGCTGAAGGTCTTCTTGCTGCTCTTTCTCCTTTAGGCTTTGCAAAAATGGCAGAACAGGGAAGTCCCAGAAAAAAAAGCCATACCACCAAATATGAACTACAGATGGAGTGATAATCTGGGATTTGGTTAGTTGGTGATTCTAAATTGTCCATAGGTGTGAATGTGAGTGTGAATGGTTGTCTGTCTCTCTGTGTTAGCCACAGGCTGGCGACCTGTCCAGGGGGTACATGGCTCCAGCCCCCCTCATTTTTCGTTCCTCACCGAGTGTCTACGTGTGATAGTTGAGGAGTTAGAGCAGATTGCAGCTACACACCATTCACTGTGGAGTGCACTGGTTGGTGCAGTGGTTAACACTTTCACCACACAGCAAGAAGGTTCTGGGTTTCACTCCCCTGGTCTGCTGGGGGCTTTCTGTGTGGCGCTTGTATGGTCTCACTGTGTCGATAGCTTCTGTTTTTCTCCCGTGGCTCAGACTCATGCACGTTAAGTTTCTCGTGATACTAAATTGTCCATGTATGAGCGGTAGATGCAGCAATTTAATTGCACATAATAAAACGCTGTGCAAATGGGACTTTTGTTCTAAATCACCTCTTTTTCCAGAAGTTAGATTGACTCTCCTGCGTATTTTGAATAAGTGAGATGGGTCAAGGTTAAGTGCAGTAGAAGGAGGAGATAGCAGTGTTGTCAAGTGTGGGATTAGACAATTACGGAGCCCTTTTCATGCACACTTGGCAAAGCTATTATCAGGGGGATCTGCTTAATATCAATCTGCTGCAGAATGATTTTGAGCCCTTCCTAATCTGAAAAGACACAATATCTATGTTTTATATATGTGTTCATATACACTGCATTAGTGGGATCTTGACTTCTTCTTCTTCTTCTAATCTAAATAAACAGTTTTAACACTACTACAATCCTTTCTTTTCTTATCTCAAGAGCGTTTCTGCAGCTTAGTATGCCTTCAGAATTGCTGTCAAGGTCTAATAGAAGGTATAATTTGGGTTTCCATATGCTAACGTGACACTTTATGCACCCACAGTTCGAGCTCTTTATAACGTGCAGGCTTTAGCCTTGCACGGTTCAGCCTGCTATGTCATAAAATCTTTCCCCTGAAGGCAGAACAGCGAGTCAAGATCTGATCTTTCCCATCCACCATTATTCAGTCCTGACAGGCCAGTGAATTCCCCACACCCCTCCCAGTCGGCAGTTCAAAGCCTCGCATTGCCACTGGGGGGGTCGTGGTGAACTTGGGGCCCGCGGACAGAATTTATCCTCAAGATGTTTTCAGTTGAATATCCTCTGAAGTGGGAAGACTTTTTCTGCTTCTGTTTTAAACTTCCTCAAGACCACTGTGGGTGTTTTTGTTTGTTGAGATCGTGTTGGTGGTTCTTTCACACCTCCAGGAAGCATCGGGTGCACAAATCCTGAAAAAAAAAAAGGGTCAACGAATCCTTGTTGAAAATGCACAACGTTAATGGCAAAGCTAATGATTGCTTTTACTATTAGATTGAAAAATTTGGAAGTGTTTAAGATGTGTTGGTGTTAACTGGATTTTTTTAAAAACTACAGAGAGGACAGCAAATAACGAAATTGAAAAAGCACAAATTATTACCGTGCTCTTGTAATTGTGTCATTATTGACGTCATGTAGGGGAACGGAGGGCAGCCGTGGGTCAGATAGGCATCAAGCGATCTGTCATGGTGAGTCTCAGCATATGAGTGAACTTATCAAAGTAGCCACATTTGGATTTCCTGGCAACCTTCCAGTCTCGTATGGATAATTGAGATCAGATAATTAAATATTCCTGTCAGGAAGTTACTTTATAACATTACGCCTTTAGGTCAAAGGCAGCCTGGGAATACGAGAACCTTAAGCACCTCCCACAGCCTTTTAATCGCTTTAGACATCTGGATCTTCTTGCAGTGTCGTCGGTATCTGTGCTATATTTAATTACCTCACTCATATTGCATCACACTGTTTTTACTGGTGGCACCTGTGTTTGTTTGGTTAAAGGAAACCGGATTTGGTTTTCCTTATTTGTTGCCATTCGTATACTGTTACATATTAAACACAGGCAATGTTACAGATAATCCCTGTGAGCCTAAAGCTCAAGCTCCACACTGCTCTAAGCACTCTCGCTGCTCCTGAATGCATAAATAATGTAAATGAAAACATATATTTTTATTCCTGTCTTGCACTCATGCAGAGCCAGTCTAGCAGAGTCCAAGAATAAAAACCTGGAACTGTTACATTTACCAGGAAACAGGAAACTGCTGGTTTTGTTGCTCAAATATGCACTTATTTCATTGTTAAAGAATCTACACCTTCAGGAATGAGGTGATTTTTTTTTCTTTTGGTTTCTTGATTGTTTTAAGTCTATTTTTAAAAGTCAAAATACGTTGGTTGGAGCAAAGAAGAAAGTAGGTAATTGTGGGCAGCTCATCGTGAAAGCTGCTAAACACATGAAAACTGTATGTGCCTGGCTACGCTTCAGTCAGGGCTGGGCATATGGTTCTGACCCACATCCTAAAGTCTTCAGTATTATCTGACATTGCACTGGGGTTGGCTTAGATGCACTATATAAGGATATAGCACAAGCATGTGATCAAATGGCACACACACACACACACAATTGAGACCCAACTTGTCACAGGACACTCATGAACACAGGCCCAGGGAAGTTTCACACACACTGTACACACACAAGGCAGCTGTGATCGTTTTATAATCCACAAAGCAAAAGCATCATTGATGCACAACACGCCTTCCTATATTCTTTAATATATTTCAAGGGATACACAATGATACACCTGCAGAAGTATGGTGCAGTTCCCATCATGCAACTTGGAAAACATCTTTCAGCAGACCTTCACTGTATGTTGGAGGACATTTCTCCACATAAAGCTGTTTCTCATCACCTTGTGGAGCCTCTAATGTATTTACCATCACAGGTCCATCAGCAGATTTGTTCACTCCCACTCACAGTTGTTTGAATCACTTACCTCAAAGTAAAGATGAGTTTTACTTGATACGCACCTGCATCATAACTTCTAGTCTTCATGCATGTACGACCCTTATTGTTTTGAGTTTGGATGAGGACCCAGTTGCAGGACGCTAAGGCGTCAGCCTGGCAACCTGTGGTCTCTAGGGAAAAATATGCGTTCCCCTGACTAGTTGGTGACGGGTTGCTGCCTGTTAGTGAAGTCAGTCATAATAAGAGTTCCCGTAGTTTGCATGTCTGCAAAAACACTAGACTTTTCCTGTTAAGGCTGTAGCGAACTGTGAAAAGCTGCCACACAGACTGCAAACGGAGAATGTGTTGCAGGTGTAAGGCACAACTTTTACTTTGAAAGGGAACATTCTGCATTTCTTGCACACAAGTTGGCGCCTTTCACACAGTCTTCTGGTAACTGTGGCGACCTGCGAGTGACCAAATTTATTCCTAGTGACCGCCAGCAACCTCCAGCAACCTCCAGCAACCACTTGCCCCTTGGTTGGCAGGGTGTCACTGACGGGTCTCTAGTCTTTAGGAGGAGGCAGACAGGTAGAGCAACACTTACAAACCAACAACTAAGTAACAGATTGCTTCCTTAAAAAAAAAAAACATGGCAAGGGGGATAAAGATGTTTATTCTCTCTCTCTCTCCCTCTCTCTCTCTCTCTCTCTCTCTCTCTCGCCCTCTTTTCAAAACACTCGGATTGTGTTAAATGTTCCTTTTTGCTCTGTCTGGAAGAGATCATGTGACAGCACATTTTTCTTTGCACTGTGCTACCTTCTTCCTTGTGCCATGTCTTCTCTTCTCTTCTTTCCTTTTCTTTATTTTTTGCCCACACAAGCCTACAAGGGAAGAGCCCTCCAGCTAATTAAAGACTTGCCAGTGGAATTTCGTTGTGACAAAAGGAGCTATTCACGTCTGCAGGATGGTGAAAAGGCTGCGCTGGCAGCAGTGATAGTATTGCTCAGCATTAGCAAAATGAAGAGGCTTTACTTTGAAGCTCGTCCTCTTGTAAAGACACCCAAGCACTTGACTCAGAGCAGTGCTGCCCTGCCTTCGGCATCCTCTCCCTTTGCTTCTGTTTTGCCATCCATTATTTTCTGCAGTGCGGGAGGTCAGCTCGAACTTGGCCCCTGTTTCTGATTGTCAGTACAAGGACTGCGCAGTTGACCTCCAATCTGTCCTTAGTGAGTTCATCTGCTGTCTGTGAAATGCATGTGACCCATATTATTTCACTACACTTTTTCCCTTTAAAAAAGCCGTGTACTACACACTCAATCCATTTGACTGCCACACTGTTAATCCCCCCTTTGACTGCATCTGCAGGCTCAGAGATCCTTTGTGCAAACTCAGTGAATGACCTTCGGCCTCATCTGTTACCCAAATTAGGCATGTTTAGAGCCTCTTGGTCGCTTGCCTCTTTCTTTGTGCCTCCATCAATCAAATTATCCATCCAGATCCTCGTCCATCCAGCCTTCCTGTTCTCTCCGCAGCAGCTTCTCCTGCAAAATGGATTCTTTACAATCAAGCAGAGGGGAATTCCCCTTATGCGGCATTTTAAGTGCAACGCACACGTTCCATTGCATACACACGTCATCGAGTACATTAGCAGTGGGTGATATGGATAGAATTCGCTCCCGGTGTATACTACATGCTCTGAATCATCACTTCAGAAAATTGATTGTGAAAGTCCATTGTTGACCTTGGCAACAGCAATTGATCTTCCTGCAGCAGACGGAGTATCCTCAGTCAAAAACTGGAGAAAGGGATTGAGTGGACTTCAAGCTTGGAAATACTGCAAACTGAAATAGTATTCAAGGTTAAATAAACAGACAAGACTTGCAATTTTTGAATTTGAAATCAGCAAAAAAAAAAGCTGTATATTTGAAGCTGTACAGTATATATTCTGTATAATATGTTGCATTTTTTTTCTGGACAGCACTTTAATGTTCCCACAGTGGTGCACCGGGCAGCACTGACACCTTATAGCAAGAAGTGTGTAGAGTCAAACATTGTGTTGGAGGAGCTGAGGAGGAGGAAGGTGTGCACGGCTCTTCACCTCCTGCTTTCTCACCAAATCTCAGACTTGTTTAAACTAGTGCAAAGTTCTCTGCCTCAATGTTTGAACCCTTTCCAATTTGGGAGCCCAGTCAGACACACACACACACACACACACACACACACACACACACACACACACTTCTGGCATTTCTATCTAAGGGGATCTTAGAGACACGAAGAGCTTCCTTCCTTCCTTGACATCTTAACACACTTTCAGATTTCTCTTTCCTTCCTCTTTCTTATTTTTACAGAGAGGAATTTTTCTCACATGTCCTGGATCCTCGCTCTTCCTCTCAGCTATTTCCTCCTCTGCCTCCAAACGTTGTCATTTTGTGCCAGGCAGCTGTCGTTGCCAACGTGCACTCTGACGCTTGTGGGCATTACCGTCCCCGTGGAGACACACTGTGACGATGCTGGGATACATTTTGTCGATAGCATGTTGTCTCCTGAAGTGTTCATGTAGGTGTCATGTTTGTGTTACCAGAGAATAGAAAAACTAAACACTAAGCGAAACCTTGAGTCACTGCGCTGTCGTATGAAGTCAGTTTACCTCTGTTGCTAAGTTACTGTGGTTGTGTAGCCTTAAAGAAAGGCGATGGCATCTTTAAATATGAAATGTTCAAAGGTTGCAAAGTGTGCTTGGAGCGCATTAATCTATTGAACTGTTTAGTAAGGAGTGAAAATGGATATTTTGGGGAGAGATTAGTTTATAGAAAGAAAGAATATCTGTGAAATTACAGGATGTAGATAAGTAAGGAAGTAAAAGTAAAAGATGGGCTCATGATGACACAACACGTGTGGCCGTCGGGGGTTTTCCTGCTTCAGAATTGGCCTTTGGGGAGTGACTTTGCATGTAATGTGGAACAGTCTGTGTACAATGAAGGCAGTGAGTCTGTGTCACTTTATGTGACAGAAATCTTTGTACTTCCTTATATTTTTCCACTGTCTGTGCATAAATGAGACTCCTATCCACAAAACTGGTTAAAAAACCTTTAATGGCGGTGCTGAGGTTTTGGCTCGGAATAAAACCCCTTAGGCGCGGCGGCTAAAATTCCCCTATGTGTGAAAAACCCTGGCCGTATGCTGTGTAAGGATGGGCTTTACATTTTAATCACTGAATTGGTTATAGTGTGTCAGGAGCTTGGCTTCACAGTTCTTGTTTATTTCTTTCTAATTTGCACCGATCCAAATGAGCAAATTTAGATTTCCCCTGCTTCTGGTTCCCGTCCGCGTTCAGCTCTTCACCTCGTGCACACACAAGGGTAACGTTGATCCTTTCATCTCGCTCTTGGAGGAGTGAGCAAAAGAAAGTGTGCCAGCATTTCCCAGCACGCGGCACAGCGAGCTGGTATGTAGGTGAAGATCAGAAAGCCTACAGGAAGCAGACGTCTGTAACGTCTGACGGTTGTGAGTCTGTCAAAGGCTACTTCTAGCGCTGACGTTAAAACCAGTTGTGCTAGCTGCGGGAGGATGTTTCCGCATCCATTACTGCATGATTGTGACTCAGACCCGTAGATAAGTGTTTGGCTTTCATGTCTGTCTCTGAGGTAAACAGGCCGAGCCTCCTGAGGCCACAGGCAAAGAGGCAGAGAGGAGCGAGGGGAAGAAAGCGATGGAGGAGTGAGGACTGAAAGGTGTGTTGAGGGAGAGCAGCGTAAGGTGAACGTTAGGAAGGGGAAAGCTCGTTATGAGCATCAAAAAAAGGAGGGAGTGAAAAGTTTTTCAGAGTGAGAGAATGAAAGAAAGGAGTGATGATGTAAAGAGAAGCAAGGAGAGCAAGAACACAAAGCTTGAGGATCGAGGCCAGAGGGGAAGCCGGTACTGGCCACCTTTGTTTATCTTCTGTATATTATATCCCTGCATCTTCCAGCCACCACCTCAGCTTTTCATACAGTCTGACAATCTTCTTTTTATTTCTTCCACAGCAGAGGCAAGGACTGCACAACGCGAGAGGCCCGGGGAAATCATTAACTGCACGCGCACGCAGCATGACTGGTAGGCTGTGTTGCGCCTGTCTCCTTGTGTATTTAATAAATGTATGCATATTACGTGAGCGTACACAACAGAGCCTCAGCGAGCCGCTGGCTTGTAGCCTGTGCTGTTTGTTTAGCCATTCATTCCCACCTTTTCTCCCCGCTCCCACCGATCAGTTGCAGGTCTGATTACAAAGATGAGATGAATGTGAAAGCAACGCATTATTGCCTCAGTGACACAGCACTATCACCCACATCTGCAGCCCCCCTCAGCTCTGTGGAGAGTTTCTCAGCATGTCTGCAGCTCTCGAGAAAACCCGCTGTGCCCTACCTGATCTCAGACTTTCACAGCAGAGCGGGGAGAAGCTGGAAAGCCGTATATTTCCCTCTGGGGTTGATTGTGATTAAAACAGATACAAGAGACGCTCCAAGTAAATAATAGATTCTACAGTCGGTGTTTTTCATGTCGAGTTAATGATAACATTGTGTTCCCGAGCTTCCACTGTCGGGAAATAGGACAAAAAAGAGCAGAATTCCTCTAAATTTTAGAAAAAGTGAATTGGATTAGAGTGGATTGCTCTGTAGTGCCTAAAAGTAGGTAGCTGAGTTCTGTTAGTTGTGTGTGTGTGTGTGTGTTTTGGGTTTTTTTGGGATTACCTTACCTGTTTAGATCACCTTTGTCTTTATAAATTAAAGTCTCCTGAACAGGGAAGTAACCTCTTTGGCTTTCTGGAGCTTCGTTTCTTTTTTTTCTTGGCTCGACGAGCTACGTATGCTGCTCGTGTAATTTGCTGCTGCTTCTCGTCCAAAAGGAAAAATCTTGGATAGCCACACTGAGCAGAAGCCACCGTTGTGCCAGCTAACGTCACAGATATTAACCAGTGTGTGCACGCTGACTGATTTAACTCTTGCTTTGCATCACGTTTGTGCGGTGATTTATTTCCGCTCAGAATTGAACCATCATCATTCGCTGGAAGCCGTGTCTCATCACGATGATAGAACTGAATGAGAAAGCACAGGGACTGGTCTATAAAACATTTTACATTTTTTTATCCTGTGAACATTAAACAACTGCACGATTTTGATCTTCCGTCACGCATCTTTAAAGGTTTTATTGGTTGGAATAACACAAAACAATAAATTGATGATCCTGGTATGTCAGCTGATCTTACTGCCCGCCTCATCAGGTAATGGCTCAGCTGATGTTTCTATACATCCATATAGACCATGAAATGTGTATGGCGGCTCCCTGCTGATGCTCGCTGCTTCCTCTGGCTCCGCTCCAGCTGACACTGACGTGACTTGTGTCAGTGATGCCTGCTCTGTTGTGTGCCTTTGGGGGCTCTTCCTGCCTCAGGATTTCCATGCATGTACATGGACAGAGCACGTTCTGATTGTGCCAAATAAAAAACAGAAGGATGTGAGAGTGTGTACCGTAACTCAGGAGTGGCTTGTTCTCGGTTTGTGGTTGAAGTGTGGTACAGGTTATGGATCTACAAATATGGACAGTAGATTGTTTGTTGACTGTTGTATTTGATTGTAAATGCACATTTTTTGGATCATAAAAAGATTAGTCTAAGGTCAGAGGTCTCCCTTCCTCTCTTCTGGCCGCACAGCTGGAGAGAAAGGGGAAACGTATAATTGCAGTTTAATCCCGCTCTAAGTCTGTGCAGCGCAGCACGATAATGCATAGCGGCACGGACAGAGTGAGACTGAATAACCCTCGGAGTTGTTTGGACAGATGCTTGTTGAGAATGTCTTTAAGGACAGAGAGGTCATTACAAGCCAAAGTGGACTGCTGTCAGTCACAAGTTGAAAGGGTCCATATGGGATGGACACGTGATGTCAGAGCAAATATTGAATATCGGGGCTGTTTGGTAACTCTTGCAGTCATATACACCTCAGTAAAAGTATTCTTTGGAAGAAATCTTTCTTCCACAGTTACCAAGTGTTGACCTCATTAAGATGCTGCTGTAAATAATTGAAATTCAGGATCGTCACCTTTGACCCCTATAAAGTCAGGAGGGTTAGTGATTAGGGTTGGGTGATGGCTGAAAATATCCCAACATGCCACACCCAGTCCAGCAACCAGCAATACTGATCTGTCTGCTGAGGTGTGTGTGTGCAGTGCAAATCCCCTCCGTGCTCACACACATTTGTTCACTGCAAAAAAAAAAAAGAAACTTATTAATCTTCTATTTTTGCTTTAAATTAGACAGCCAAAGCACCCAAGTGAAGCAGTTCTACGAAGTGTGCCGTGCAGCCTCTGAACGAACAGGTGGATGCAGTCAGGATGCTGGAATATGGGGTTCAGTGAGAGGAGAGCTCGGACCCGTCAGGCTCTCCAGGATAGCTTGTTAGCTCAGAAAGCTTTCAGACACAGAGATGGGGACTTCCACTCTCACCATTTGTTAGTCATCCATGACGAGAACCTCTGCCAGTTCTTACACACCGCTCTGAGCTGCAGCTCCACACGACTCCACAGTAAGAAGTGGAGCCTGTGACTTTATTAAGCAGAGCAGCAGCACTTTACAAGCTGCTTGTCGAGGAGGCAGACTGCTAGTGTTGGTGGACGCGGCCAGTCGCTTAAATCTGGCCCAGCTGAAAGTCTGTTTGTCTCAAAGAGAGCTGCAGATTTGATCGATCGCTTGGCAAAAGTCTACATTTATAAAATATTAAGATAAAAGGTTCTTTGAAAGACATACAAAAACATCTGAGAGATGGTTGCTGCTCAAACAGGAGCTTCATCAGTCGTGAGTCTTGCGGCAAGTGATCGTCTGAATGATGCACATTGTGTGTCCTGGATATGTGAGTGTGTTTACTTGCTCACCTAAGCTATGAAACTATAAAGCTGTGCGCTCTCTGTCACCGAGTAAAGAGGCTTCATCATAAAGGCTGTAAAACGTGCTCCCTGGTTTTTATCATAATAAACCCCACTGCTCTGTATCTCCATGCATGTTGTGATGCCAGCATATGTGTGGAGAACAGGGAAGAAAAATGTGAGCGGGACATTTTTGGTGTTTTTAGCTCCAGGAAGCGAGTCTTTCAGGGCTGCAGTGGGGGCAGTGCCGGCTTCAGTCACACTTTAAGGTTCAGGGGTTGTACAAGTGCGTGTGTGTGTGTGTGCGTGTGTGTAGTGGGGTACTGTATGTATAAGTGCAGCCATGTCTTTATGTGAACGTGTATCTTTAAGTGCTTGTGTGTCTTTAAGGAGGGCCAAGTGGGTTGTTAAGGTAGGGCTAAAGGAAGGCAAGGAGGGGGAATCGGTCTCCCATCACTTGGCTACAGGCAAGCGTTCTTAGCACCTTGTAAATCTCACCTGCTGCTACAAGACTGCTGCTGACATCACTGCTACAGTGCGTACTACACTCACAGACATTCACGAGCACACGTCATGCACGAATGTGGTGTATGTGCACGTTTTCTAGAGCATGTTGCACGCAGGCCCAGAGTCGGTCATGTCAGAAGCAGGAGCGAAATTGGAAAAAATAAAGTGATGTATAATGTGTCTGTTAGCGGTCTCTGTTTTTGAGCAAAGAGAACCAGCTGCTGAACCAAAAATGAGAAAGTCCAGCTGTGTTGCATCAAATTAAGTTACATTTTCTTTGCTTTTTGGTTACATTGATGAAAAAACATCTGGTGTACGCGCTCACACATTTTTGACCTTTAGAAAGCGTGCGAGAACATGCAAAGTTTTCGCCAAGCTTAAAGGCGAATTCCAGCCTCACAGTTCAGTTCTGCGTTTCTTATCACTTTTATTAGCTGTAATGGCGCAATCACAGGATCGTTTTTAAAAATGGAAGAACTTTCAAATAGTTCTTAACCATCTTTACCAGTCAAACTTCTGTAAATGTTGCAGAATTCTCAAGCTAAAACCTTTCCCTGAACCCATTTATAGAATCAATCACTCTTTTTTTTAACCAATATAGACAAATATATGCATGCACTACAATATAGACATGCACTTGCGGTGCATCATGGTAGCTGCAGATATCAGACGTTAAATCTGATTACAGCACACGTTCCACTGCTTGTGCAAAATCACGCACAGTTGTGTCGATGCAGTTTTTTCTGAATACAGCATCAGTGAATCTGTGAAACTGTCACCACTTGGACACATACTTACACATTTTGATCCCTTTGTCTGTCTGTGTGGGTTTTTTTATATGTATGACAAAGCTTTAGTTCTAAGTGCTTCTCCCTGCACACACAAAAAAGGAAAAGCCACTGATGTTTCTGATTTATGCTCGTGTGCGTCAACGTTTTTGTCACGCTGTGAGATCGCCAGTGTCCTGTATGATCAGCAGGAACTAGCTACAGTGTTTCTCTGTGCTGGCTGCTCGGGTTTTATGTGGACAAACTTTAGTTTCAGGAAGCTTTCATTGTATTTACAGTAATGGGGTGTGTGCAAGTTGTGGTTATAAAACAATTATTAACAAATGTTTGAATGATAATTTGATAAATTAGTGGAATGGGCAGTCCTGGGTTCGAATCCACTGGCTGGGGTTTTTCTGCATGTTCTCCCTTTGCTGCTGTGGCTTCTCTCCAGGAACTCCAGCTTCCTACTGCAGTCCAAAGACATGCGAGGGGTTTATTCGAGGATGGCAGCGCGTATGTTTACAGGGCAGCGGGGGTCACTGATCGGTTTGACAAGGATAAAAATGAACCATCTGCTGTGGCTTCACAGTTGCTGAATATGAAGCCAGGTAAGCACCTGTGGGAGGTTTTGGAGCGACATGTTAGACAGAGCTCCTCCCTTCAAAACCTCGAATAAGGAACAGATACCTGTGGAGTGGCACTGTTTCAAGTGCTGCGCTCGTCCACGGTTCAGCTCTTTCCCCTGACGTTAAAGGTTCCTGCGTCTTCGTCACGTCTGACTGAAAACTTTAAATGTTTTTGTTGAGATTTCTTCACAAGAATCGAAACAAGCTTTTTTTTTCCCCCTGATGCACCTGTTTTGCCTTTTGAGTTGAAGAAAATTAGTGATGACTGATGTGCTGACACACACACACACACACACACAGACTGGCCTGACTTGACTTTAATGGCCACATTAGCAGGTTCAGTGGAATTTGTTTTCGGAAAGTATGACAGCTACGGCTGGCTCAAGGTAAAATCTGTGCGCCTGAGGGATCCTGGAAACAGACTATCATTATTCCCATTTAGCCTGAGCTGTTTATACACCAAGAAAAAAAAGACCCATAAAAAACTAGTTTACTCACTATGTTTGCCAGTATTTGAACAGGTGACTATAGAAGTTTCCTTTGTTTTTAGGCAGTAAGCAGAATAATGCCGTTGGGGTTTAGTGCTCACTTTCTGCCTTTGTCACACTTACTCAGAGCAGAAGTGTTGAGATTGTTGCACGTAGTGTCACCGCCGCTCTCCTCTGGCCTATTTTTCACATGACTCTGCAGAACACTGATGACTTGCTCAGTAATGGGAGGCAAAAAAACCCCACCAAGCCAGTGTCTGTCTGTCACACACACACACACCCACATAGATGTGAGTGTGTATTTGTGTGGGGCATTGATACAAACACATTCATTCACGTGGAATCATTTCTCAACTTTTTGTGGCTCATATCTGTCTTCTCTTGTGAAATACTAGAAACTCTGACATCTTTGTAGCCTTTAAGTGAAATTACCTGAAAGGTTTTATGTGTCACGAGTAGAGTGCACAAACGCAAAATGTCAAATAAATGAATGTCGAAACCACGAGTGACAATAAGAATAGAACATCAAGTAGAAGCTGGTGTCTAGAAATGTGTAGAAATCTGAGCTTTATCTCCTTGGACAGGTTGCTCCAAAGCTGAGGAGCCATGATGGAAAAATCACCTTCAGATTTACGTCTCAAATGTATAAACAGGACACAAAGACGAGACTTCACTTAACGATATCAAATCGTGCGCTCACATATGCCTGAATCATGATTTCTCAGTCATTAAAGCGAGTGTGGATCGAGCAAAAAAAAAAAAAACAGAAAATGGCCAAAACATTCACAAAACAAAACTCCTAAACCAAAATTAATGTCGCACATAAATGTGAACACGTTTACGACAGGAATGTATAAAATCCATTGAGAAATAATTAATTACACATTAAAAATGAATCCCTGCGGCAGCCGTATGTCCCTGTAGTGCCCATCTAAAGACACGATCTGTTAGTGCCAGCAGCATCATTATAGTGTTTACTGTTGTCTTTGAATGTCACTTCTCGAGCCCCTAAAAACCGCGTGCAGACAACCAACGTTGGCTTCATGTCTCTGAAAATGTATCAGTGAGGGCATCATCAGCTGAACTAACCAGCTGTCTGCTGTCCACAGCTCATTGATTACTCAAACTCCCTCTGCTCAGAGGCTATTTGCTAGTGGCTCTGGGTGGGTGGGTGGGTGGGGGTTCCTGGCAATCAGAGTGTGTCCGGGCAGGGATAGAGTCTGCTCTGTGTGGTCAGCTTCGTGCTAGCAGTAGCCAAAGTGAGCATTTTTTCATGCTCTGACAGACGTTTGCTAAATGAGAGATCGAATACATTAGTGCAGGAGGTACACATTTCCGACCGCTGCACTTTGCCGATGCCGCTCCTGTTTTTGAGGGAACGTGGTTATTTGCAGCTGTCATACACAAGCGAGGCCCGGTTATGTGGTGCTCGGAGACCAGACTCATTCATTTCCCCTGCGGCGTTTTGATTTGTGTTTGTGGATGTCAGCTCCCCGGCCGCACCGCTACTTTTAGCTTCTTTTTTACTTGGGAGGGGGCTTTACATCTATTTCCAGACACGGTTAGCATTAATGATCTGTTATGTTAGCCACTAGCAGTGGTACCTTTGCTCTGGCATCATGTCAATAAACTGTGTATATATATATTTATATATAAATAGAGCTGGGCTCAAGGTTACACATTTTATGTGCTTGCTGGCTGCTTTCTGCACGGCTGCTGCTGAAATTTTTTTTGTCAGTAAAACGTCCAAGTCTGTCTCTATATTTCCAACGTCCCTTCCCTGTCTGTGGTCCTCAGCTCCTGCCCTGTTAGTTCCTGCTGAAGACATAAATGTGTAAGCAGGATGGATATTTAGCTGAGGCCTGTAGCAAGCAGGAGTAATTCAGCGGTGGACTTCCTGTGGTGGGCACTGGGGAATTGCCCTCTGGCTTCGGGGGCCAGATTTTGGCCTGCCCAATACGCAACTTAACCAGCAATAATATAATCAGCAGAAATTAGCTGAATCCACAGATCTCGTGCGACTCTCGTTCTTGGTGCCGCTGATGCAAATGTCTGTGCGTGCCGCGTCTCTCTGCAGCGTTTGGCTGCCTCTCTGCAGACAACATTGAAACGAGTCATGAGACGAGACGTTGGTGTCACAGATGGAGCTAAATCCCAGTCAGGGAGCATCTTAGTAAAAACACACACACACCTGTTTAAAAAACACCTGCTTAAATTGTGTGTGTTTGACCTAACACTGTATCTCTTATCACTTAAAACGTATTGGCTATTTTTTTCTGCGTCTGGCCTTGATGACTATATTTATTGATGCTACATAACTGGTAGCATTGGTAGCGGTGGGAGTAAGAATTAGCACCTCCAAATCCAAGGCCATGGTTCTCATCCAGAAAAAGGTGGAGTGCCTACTCAGGCAGAATGAGTTGCTGCCCCAAGTGGGGGAGTTTTAAGTACCCTGGGGTCTCGGTCACAGCTGAGGGGAGACTGACAGACGGATTGTGCCTCATCTGCAACAATGCGGATGCTGCGTCGGTCTCTTGTGGTGAAGACAGAGCTGAGCGTGAGTTCGAAGCTTCCTTGGCAATCACAGGGTGAGGAGTTTGTGCATTTGGGAGGGACTCTGGGTAGAGCCGCTTCTCCTCCATATCAAAAGGAGCCGGTCCAAGTGGTTCTACGTCAGACTTGGAGCCCTTCTGGGCAACTCCTTGGTGAGGTGTTCAGGACTTATCTTACTGGGAGGAGGCCAGGTGCAGACTCGGGACACACTGGAGAGATTATATCTTTTGTCTGGCCTGGGAACGCTTCGGTGTCCCCCCAGATGAGCTGCAGCCTGGAGAGAGGGAACTCTGGGATTCTCTGCTTAGAGTGCTGCCCCTCCGACCCAAGTGGATGGAGTTTTTTTTCAGGGTACACCTGTAGGTATAGCTTGAAAACACAGTATTCAGAGGCTTGTTGTTAAGTCCCAAATTTTTGTTTTTTTAAATCTAGATAATTTTTTTCCTCCTGACATATTGCATGATTGCATATTGTCATGCAGTCGCGAGTCTGCAGTGCAGATTAATATGCAGGATTGCTGCAGGAGTGTGATTGACTCAAAACAAATGACATCGTGCCTCCAAGATAATTAAGAAACATGCTGTCCTGTGTAGCTTAATGATGTCGCTGTATGGAATACAGCAGTACGGCACATCAGGATTTTTATTATCAGGACCATTACATCGCTGATTTGGGTCGTTTGATGGGATTTGTTGCCAATCAGGAAATGCAGGTTATGATGAGTGGGCACTGCAGCCCTCTGCACTAATAGGACAGCATTTTCTTTGCTAATTACAGAGTGTTGCTTCCCCGAATCGTCGCTGATAATTCGCTGTAAAGTAATTATTGTTTGTTTTGCCTTATAGAATCTGTGTGAGGTCAGCAGCTCAGGCTGTCATCAGAAATTTGACTCTCCGAGCGCAATCACATCACATAATGATCTGTAACAAATAGGCCTCCCTCCCTCCCTCGCGCCCTCTCTCTCCTGCTGTGGCGGTGTCGAGCGTAATGACTCGTCCTCATCCTTTCCCGCTTATCCGCCGGCTCATTTGGCTCCTCCTCGTGAGGCCCGCCGTAGTCTAGCTTTCAAAACCAGAAACACCCTGATGCTGTTCAGATGCCTGCTTATTAGGAGCGCCACACTTGGAGAAAATCCAAGAAAGTGACCGTTTGTATTATGTGTGTTTATTTTTGCGCCCCGCTAAATGTGCTTATGTTTAAGTGGTTTAGCATGTGCTTGGTGTGTGTTCCTCCTACAATTCAAATCCCTCAGGGCTTCGCCTGTGACAGGACGTAAACAGTCGTGGACTGTATGTCATCCTGAATGGTATCTGTATCGCCGTGGACAAATATTGTGTTCAGAAACCCACACTTGTGGCTACAGCACTAAAAAAAAAAACCTTGCAACACTTCCAAACCATGTCAGAGTTCTTTCTCCTTTTTTTTTTTTTTTTCAGACGTGTCAACATGTATTTTTCCTCTGCATTTCATCTGGCCTTGGCCCACCACTTTTGATTTCCGAGCACGTACAGGGTGGGCCTTTGCTGATCAAACGACCCTGCCATAACGCGAGCGGCAGCCCTGGACATTGTCCCATCAATCAGGTCGTAAATGTCATCAGAAGGATGTGGGATGTGGCAGCTACGGGGCAGATGAAACATGCTGAGGAAGGACTTTTATCCTGCAGGCTGGGATCCAGTGGGAGGTGGAACTTTATTCCTGCTCTGGGACGGTTATATAAGTTAGAGCCTGGTTTCTTTAACTAGCAGTTGGGGACTGGTTTGGTCTCCAGGCCTGCATCTGGTCAGTCCCCACGTGACGAGGAGATTCAAGCGTGAACTTGGATCCCACGGTTAAAAAATGCGATGCTTCTTTCAGAGTTGGGGATCACGGTGATCGCGTCCAGACATGTGCATGTACTCTTTATTTGGAAATCAGCTCACTTTAGTTAGAGTGTTATTACAGGGTTATTCCTTCTCAATTCTTAGGAAAACAAAGCATAAGTTTGGGAGGATATGGCATAAATGTGGACAAGGAAGTATTTTAAGGAGCTATGATGTCACAGCGTTTGGTACTTTCCCACAGACGATTACGTTTTTGGTTCTACTTATTCCATAGCATTACAAATTAATGTTGTGTAACTAAACACTACTGATACTGGCAGTTTTAAATTATTATTGTACTATTAACTATTATTATCCAGTGACATTACACAGCTCTCACAATACTCTTAGAATACTTTATTGAGCAGTGAGGCTGCTCAAGTTAAACAGATGGAAGAGGACGCTGGATTAAATAAATTACTCTGTATTACAGCATGAACCATTTTCATTTCAGATTCCTGGGATTAGCGCGCAGTGGCCATCGTTTCCTGCTGTGCATTTAAAGCTTAACACGTTCATTCAAGCAACATTTAAAGCAGATACCCTCATAACTTAGATAATTAGAGCCCACCCACAGCAGGAGTCTGCTCCACTGTCAGTCTGTTGGATCAGCTAATTACCACAATTATGGAGGCACATATGCACACACACACACACACACACACACACACACACACACAAAATTCAAGAGACCAGTTTGAAGGAGCAGCTCGCTCGGCCTTGGGTTCTTTCTGGCTCTGCTCTTTTGTATTTTAAATTGTTGGCATCGCAGCAGGTTTGGCTGCTCGTGAGATATAAAAATAAAGTTAGAAATGGGTAAGAAGTGACCTTGAGACATAAAATTTCATCAGCCTGGTGCATTCTGCTCCAAATTATTGGTTTGCAGTGGCACAAAACTGTAAATCTTGATGGGGTGAAGTATGAAATTTATAGTTTTGGATGGAGACGTTGTGCATTTAAAGCTGCATCATTTGATTGTGTGGCTCAAACATGTTAAGCGAACTTCATTTAGCTAATTCCTGCCAGGAGGAGCACGTCCTCGAGCCTGTGGCTCTGCAGAGCTCTGCTGTTTAAGCTTGGAGTGTTTTTAGTGATGTGGTTTAATCGTGTCAGTGTTAATTATTTTATGCAGAATTTCATTTTTCAGTGTTTCCCACAGAGTGAGATTAGATTGTATTCTTCACGGTAGCGAGGCAGGGGTGTGTATGTGCATGCCTGGGCTTGGAAAGGAATGCTTTTTATATGTTTTCCGCATTCATAAATAACCATATTCTCCCATCAATCCCCTCCGTGACCTTGGACTGCTAGCTGGAGTTGGAGTCCACCGTGGGACTCGAGACGACTGAATGACACCGTGTGCTGTCACAGCAGAAGCCAGTCTAGACAGGAAACATTGGGGCTAGCTGCTTAGAAGCAACCGAGCTTTCAGAATAAGGGTGAAGAAATTGCCCAGTAATAAATCATTATTTTGGATATCAAAAAAATTAAATTAAATTGCAAAATATGCTCAGGCCCACATCAGAATATCTCATCTGTAAAGTCAAGTCTATGGAAATAAATGGAGTCATTAGCAGTGCTTTAAAGTAAATATCTGGAGGTATTCATCACCATTTTATCCCCTCTCCTTCACACTTTCTCATATCTCCTCTTTTCATTCACAATTTTATGGTTTCCCCTCACCCCTTCCTTTTTTCCTACCTGGCCTCCTCTCTCCTTCATTTTCCCCCTGCAGGAAAAAAACGAGGCACATTTCCTCCCCGTTAATCATCATAATCAATGACCGCTTTGGCACCGCGTTCCCCGTATGGCTGCTTTCTTCTGCCTGTGTACTCTCTCCGACTCTGGGGAAATGCATTAGCAGCTCCTGCTGGGAAAGGCAGCCCAGCTGAGGATTCGGCTCA